>VZQC01002950.1:3007762-3025262 GCA_009823505.1 Rhizomys pruinosus
TCTCTCCCTCCCTCTCTCCCTCTCCCTCCCCCTCCTCCTGCCCCTCCCCCTCCCTCTGCTCCTCTCCCTCTCCCTCTCCCTCTCTCCCTCTCCTCCCTCTCTCCCAGCAGCTGACACTTGCCAACACATCCTCCAGTAGGAGTTGGGTTTTCTTCCTACTTCCCCCTCCATGCTGGGATTTTGTCTCCCTTGAGCTTGTGCAGGTATTGTGCACACTGTCACAGCCCCTGTGAATTCATGTGTGCACCTGCCTTGTTGTGTCCAGAAACCACTCCTTCCTTGTAGTCATCCACCATCTGGGGCTCTACAATCTTTCCACCTCCTTCCACAAAGATCCCTGAGCCTCGTGTAGAGGACTGTGATACAGGTGTCTCTTATGCTGAGCCTTGACCAATTGTGGGTTTCTAGGATAATCACAGTCTACTGCAAAAAGAAATTTCTCTGATGAGAGTTGAGAGATGCGCTCACCTATGGGTGTAATGATAAGTCATTAGGAGTTGGATTAACACTACACCCATGTAGCAGAATAATAGGAGTAGGCTCTCCCCTAGGGTTTAATGACCTATCAAACACAGGTTCTTGGCCCTCATAATCTTCCCAGGGATGTGTTCCATATTTGGGCTGTTTGGTTATTCCTATAACATCCTTGTCACTATTGCACTAGTGGGCATATCTTGTCTGGACAGTCGCTACTGTATCTTGCAGGATAAACAGCTGAGTAAAATTGATGATTACTTTTATCTTCTTGTAGCATGCATAGCACCTTCCAACACTGTGAAAGCTAGCCATTAGAGATTAAGCTTTGAGGTCAATACTAGCTTAATTTATCTATGTAATCAATTATAATACACTGAATAAGTGAAAGCCAGCAGCACCATAACAATACAGCAAAAAAGGAAAACTCATTTGGTGTTATTGGAGATAATTATGACACTAACTTCTTACACTGGCAATTGGTTATTAAAGAGAAAGAGATATTTACCTTGTCTTTTTATGTAGAACTATAGTTCAGTGCCAGTTCATAAGAGATAGCTTTCTATAAGACAATGTAACCTAGTTTAAAATACAGTATGGCAGATTCAGAAAAATCAGCTTTTGTAAGATTTCTACATAATAATTGATTCAAACAGGGATTCCTGAAACATGCTAAAATCACAATTTATAAAATTTTTAGAAAACCTGATAGTCCCCGAATCTGGTGGTATTGTTCCACAGATTGTTTGTTGATTCCAAAGAGAAAAACATGCAGTCATAAACAAGAGCACTGTGTTTCACCACCACAAATTAATCATCATGCAGTGCCACTAATCATGATGTAAGCTGTGGCACCTGGAGATCCTGATTGGTGCAACCTGACAGAAACAACACAATAGGTTAAAATGGATTCATCCATTAAACTAGTGGATCACAACCTTCTTTACACCTTAAAAGCTGTGGGTATGTGCAGGTTAACATTTCAGCCAGCATGCTTCATAGTCACCAGTAAAGATCACTTGACCTGTCTCTATCGCCAATGAGTTGGGATGGCATGTGATAATGCGAAGGTCTGGGATTGGCCACCAGGAGGTGATGCCACGCAGTGTGTGGGGTGCCCATCCAAACCTATATAAGGTACCTGTTGTATAGAATAAACAGAATTTCTACAAGTTGTGCCATCTGACAAGACCTCTGGGTTATTATTTCATGCATGTTTTTCTTAGATCAGTCTTGGGGCTGTCAATCTTACATCCAACTTTTCAGTTTGTCTGGTCAAGGGAATTAGCAGTTCCCGGCTGACTGGTTGGTCGAGGCCAGCAGCCCCCAGCTGTGGGTTTGGCTGCGGAATTACCAGTTCCACAGCTTGGGTTTAGCTATGAGACCGAGCATTAGACTTGTGGCTGTGTGTTGGCTGTGGGATCATCAGTTCCACAGCTGAGTATTTGGCTATGAGACTATCAGTCTCCCAGCCTCCAGATGCTGCAGGGCTATGGCGTTCCTCTGTGTCTGCGCTGGTCTGGAGCCTCTGGGGCACCTGGTGGAGATGGGGAGGGAGAGCGGATGGGTTCGGAGCTGCAGGTGAGCCCCACAGATCAAAGAACGATCTGAGAGTTGGCTTCAAAGGGTCAAATAACTTATTTATTGTAGGAGTTTTAGGGTTTTATATAGTAGCTTTGGTGGGCTCTTAGCTAAGATGGGGGTGGGACAACAAAGGAAGTCTGCGTGCAATTTCTTTTTTTTTAATTTTTTTTTAATTTTTTTTTTATTTCTGTACGTGTATGAATGTACTGTCTGCATGCAAGTTTGTGCACCCGTGTCGTGCAGTGCCACGGAGGTCAGAAGAGGGTCTCGGATTCCCCTGGAACTGGAGTTCTCCTGGAATTGGAGTTTCAGACGGTTCTCGGCCGCCATGTGGGTGCTGGGGATCGAACCCGGGTCCTCTGTAAGAGCGGTCGGCGCTCTTAACCGCTAGGCCATCTCTCCAGCCCCATAAAGGAAGTCTGCGTGCAATTTCTACAATACCATTTGTTTCCCGAGATTAGGCTTTTTTTCTGGCAGATGTGCCATTTGGTTCCAGCAGCGTCCTCCACAAAAAGGCAACAGAGCATACTTTAAAAAAGATTTTATTTTTATTTTATGTGTTATGCATGTTTGTTTGCTCATATGTATGTGCGCCACCTGTGTGCAATACCCTTAGGAGACCAGAAGTCAGTGTCAAATCCCATGGCTGTTTCTATTGTGCCAATCATTGGTACCTAACTGGATTAAAGGTGTGTGGATCATCTGATCTCCGAATAGCCATTGTTAATTTTGTTTTGCCCATCGTTAGGGTTTGAATGCATTTCTCAGAAATATACGTGCTGGAAGGTTGCTCCCTGGTGTGGTGGTATTGAGATGGTGAGGTGCTGCCAAGGGATCAATACTGATCTGTAGGAGTAGACTACTTCCTGAGAATGATCTGTTAGAAGGGAGCTGGCACATCCACTGAATTCCTTGTCCACCTGAGCTTCTGCTGCATTACTCTCCCACCAGGGTAATGCTGTCTGCTGGGAAACCCTCACAAGAGCTGGGTAGAGGCTGGCACCATACTCTTAAACTTCCGGAACTTGAGAGCTAAATATTTGTTTATAAAGCACTTTACCTCAGATATTTAGAAAAATAAGACTAAAATTTCCATTGTCCTACCTTATTTTCTGATATTTTTACATCATTTCTCTCCTTTGAAAATATTTTTTATTAAAAATAGACACAGGTAGCTGGGTGTGGTGGCCCATGCCTTTAATCCTAGCACTTGGGAGGCAGAGGCAGGTGGATCTCTGTGAGTTCAAAGCCAGCCTGATCTACAGAGTGAGCTCCAGGACAGCTGGGACTAAAAGGGAGACCCTGTCTCAAAAATACAAAAAAAAAAAAAAAAATAGACACAGGTGTGTATTACACCATGCTTATTAAAGGGATGCACCCAAGTGCATAAGGAATATAGCCAAGAGTATAAGGCAGAGATGTATTATCATACTCAAAAGAGGGAAAAAATAATTTGGAGCAATAATACAATCTACTGCAAATGTTTACTAATTGAAAACAGATTTTTTAGGCATAATTCCATTTAGCTCACATCTTAGGACACATCAGAAATTTCATACTGAGCTAGAGTCTCATAGAATTATGTTCTTAAAATCTTATGTATTCACTGTCAAAAACTTCACAGTGTGGATTAACACAAATATCTAAGCCATGTCAGAACTTCATTAAGAGATATAACAAGTGAATGTTTGAAAACGTGTGGCCTATAAACAATATGGAAAATCCTAAAGGGTATGAATGAGGAGTGTCTTTATTTAAGTGTTAAATGGTAAAATATTTCCAGACCTCACCTCCTTTTTAGTAATACACAATTCATCAGAAACATGCCAGAACACTGTTCCATTTAGAAGATGCCTAAGATGAATATTATAAAAAAGGACCTTTAAGAATTTATCTGAATTATTTCTATATTTCAGTGAAATAGTATGTGATATTTTTGTAGACTTAAGTGCATTACGTAGAAACTCTTGTATTACTATTATTGAAGCTTCTTAAGAGAAAAGTTCTGTAGATTCATGTTAGTCTCTAAATCCATTTCATCTGATTTATAAAAAATTTTGATGATAATTTATAACAATTGTGTATGCAGATTTGAAAGCATATGTTGTCTAATAGCAATGGTTCATTAATGTAATTTTTTTCCATGAACAATTCATTGTCACAGTTACTGTAGATGTGATTTCTATTGGAGGAGTATGAATGCATTTTTATGTGATGTATGTTTGATTGACATATTTCTACTACATTATAAGGAAATGAGAATCTTGAGTATTAATATGGTAGCATTTCCAATGTGAAATTCTTCCAGTGAGAGGAATCACCTATCAAGTTCATTAATTCTGTGGTAAATGACACACTAGAAAGAATGATTACCTGTTTTCGGGATTGTTGTTAATGAGACTAATGAGAAAAATCTGAAAATATTCTTAGAAGATATGGGATGTTAACATAGATCTATTCTATTGGGTTTTTTTTATAATGTTTCAAAATCAGAGCATAATATTATTTCTTTAATACCTTTAACCTGAAATTTGCCTTAAGACCGATGTACTGTATTTTAAAAAGTTTTTGAACTTTGTATATCCTTATCTAATAAATAAAATTTATAGAGTCACCAGGCGTGGTGGCCCACACCTTTAATCCTAGCACTTGGGAGGCAGAGGCAGGCGGATCTTTGTGAGTTCAAGGCCAGCCTGCTCTACAGAGTGAGTTCCAGGATAGCTGGGGCTACAGGAAGACCCTGTCTCGAAAAGACAAAAAAAAATAATAATTTATAGAGTAAAAAAAAAAGAAAACAGAGACTTATATACCATAATTGGATATGTGGCTTTGAGGGAGACTAACTTTAACCTTAGGGAATGGGAGAATTATTTAGTGAGGCTGGAGAGATGACTTAGTGGTTAAGAATACTTGCTGCTCTTGCAGAGAACCCAAGTTCTTTTTTTTTTTTTTTGTCTTTTTTTTTGTCTTTTTTCGAGACAGAGTCTCCCTGTAGCCCCAGCTGTCCTGGAACTCACTCTGTAGACCAGGCTGGCCTTGAAGTCACAAAGATCCGCCTGCCTCTGCCACCCAAGTGCTAGGATTAAAGGCATGTGCCACCACACCCGGCTGAGAATCCAAGTTCTATTCCTGGCACCATGTCAGGAGACTTAGAACCACTTGTAACTGTAGCTCCAGGGGATCTGACGACCTCTTCTAGACTCTGCAGACCCTGCACTCAGACATGCACATATACATATACATGTACATGTAATTAAACAATAAATCTTGTTTTAAAAACTAGGTCTGGCTCAGAGACACAGAGGGATATATGGAGAGAGAGAGAGAGAGAGAGAGAGAGAGAGAGAGAGAGAGAGAGAGAGGGAGGGACCTTTCATTTTCAATGACTTCTGAAAGTCTTCGACAGAAGGGGTAGATAAAAATCCAAACAGAACCCTCTGGTTCTGGTAATAACAGAGCCCATTTGTTAAGCATATGCTCAGAGCTTGGCTGTGAACTAGTCACCTTGCACAGGCGAGTTCATTTATTCTACACCCTGCTGTTGGAGGTTTCATCCTCCAGCTATGGTGTTTGGCTTCTATCTTTGATGCTAAAGTTCTAGCCATTGCATCTGTACTCTAGGCAGGTAGAAGAAATGGGAAGACAGCTGAAGACCATATCTCCCTCATGAAGAATTTCCCTTTGAGTTTTTTTTTTTTTAACTAAAACTACACAAATTCTGCTTACATATTTCTTGTTTTTCTCATCTTCCAGAGAGGCTGGGGTGTGCTGTTCTTTTATCTAGGTGCTTGGCAGTCTCCACCAATGAGAATTGGTTTAAAATGCTAACGTACTTTTATTATATTTCTACTTCTGAGACTCCTCCATTCAGAAGCCATTTTTTTTTTTTATTACAGTGTGGATCCTTTTTCCTTAACCTAAGCTTAATTTGAAAAAGGTATAGTTTGGCCTGGCGTGGTGGTGCACGCCTTTAATCCTAGCACTTGGGAGGCAGAGGGAGGCGGATCTCTGTAAGCTCAAGCCTAGCATGCTCTACAGAGTTCCAGGACAGCCAGAGCTACAGGGAGACTCTGTCTCAAAAAAAAAAAAGGGTATAGTTTATAGAATTTGTTATGAAGGTAGCTTTTCATTTGCACATTAAAATTTGATTATCCACAAAGACAAAAACTGTGAGTTACAGTGAGAGACACTGAAAAAGTTCACCTCTTTGCACAACCTATTTTGCAAAGTGAAAGGTATTTTATGTACCATTACAATCTTCCTTGAGCAGTGAAATGACTGAAATGGGTTAGGGCACTTGCCACCAAGCCTGACAACCTGAGTTAGATTCTGGGAACTCTACATGGTGAAAGGAGAGCACTGACTGCCACAAGTTGTCCTCTGACCTCCACATGCATACCACGGCACACAGCTCACCCCCAACAGACACTAACAAAACAATAAATGCTAAAAAAAAAAAAAAAAAATCAAGGGACCGGAGAGATGGATCAGCAGTTAAGAGAACTTGCTGTTCTTTCAGAGGATCTAGGTTGGGTTCCCAGCACCCACATGGTGGCTCACAACCACCTGTAACTCCAGTTCTAGGGGAACCGATCCCTCTTCCAGCTTCCGTGGGCACTTGCAGACCCATGGTGCACATGCATGTGTGGAAAGTCAAAACAAATTCAAATAAATCTTAAATTTTTTTAGCTGGGTGTGGTAGCGCATGTCTTTAATACCAGCACTCAGGAGGCAGATGCAGAGGCAGACAGATTTCTGTGAGCTTGAGGCCAGCCTAGTCTACACAGTGAGTCCCAGGACAGCCAAGGCTACATAATGAGACCCTGTCTAAAAAAAAAAAAATCATTATTTTTAAAACCTCCTTGTTTGAAGGTTGTCCTCTAAATATTAGAAACATTTTTTCTCATCCTCTTTTATTTTTTTCTGTATTTAGGTATGTCTTACAAAATTAAAAATCAAATAAAACACTGTCAACTACCACATCAATTTTTTAATGTCAAGATAATTGGCTATCACCTAGTGTTCTGCTTCTCTAGGTTCTAATTTTACACCTTAAAATTGCTACAAATGTCTTAAAAACTAGAGTTTGAAAATGCTTAGAAAGGGCAACATAATGATAAAAGGAATGTATAAGATGTGAAGTGAGTCTATGTCTACATGCATATATGGGAAATAACTCTATTTTTTTTTAATTTTATTTTATTTATTTACATGTATGAATGTACTATTTGTGTGTATGTCTGTGCACCTGTGTTGTGCAATGCCGCGGAGGTCAGAAGAGGGTCTCAGATTCCCCTGGAACTGGAGTTCTCCTGGAATTGGAGTTACAGACGGTTCTCAGCCGCCATGTGGGCGCTGGGGATCGAACCCAGGTCCTCTGCAAGAGCGGTCGGCACTCTTAACCACTAGGCCATCTCTCCAGCCCTGAAATAGCTCTATTTTAGCTCCAAATGTAGATAGATGTATGTTGTCTTTAAATTTGATGAAAAAATTCAAAAGAATATTTAGACAATTAGAAAGGAAATCTCTGTAAACAGATTTGTTGGAACCAGGACTTACTGTAATCTGTGATGATTGTAAGGCAATGAATTAGTAGAAACGCTCATTTACTAGAAATGAAGTAGTAACAGAGGGAAAAGCATTTTTTCTTTCTTTTGATGGTGCATAATATTTTCTCCCTCTAAATTCCATTACACTAAAAAGAACAAAGGATTAACATACAGTATTTAAAGAAATATGATACTTTACAAAGGGAAATAGGGAGTAGAGATGGCTCAGTGGTTAAGAGCACTTATCGCTCTTCCAGAGGACCTGCGTTCAGTTTCCAGACCCCACACTGTGGTAACTCCAGTTCCAAGGGATCCAACACCCTCTTCTGGCTTCCATGGGTTTGCACACACATGATGTCCTTACCTACATGCAGGCAACCACCAATAACTCCAGTTCCAGAAGATTTGATGCCCTCTGATGTTCTGGCGTCACATGACATAGGTGCAATTACATATGTGCAAGTAATGCACTCATACACTTAAAGCAAAACTAATAAATAAAATATTAAAAAATTTTAATGAAAAGTTGAAAATAAATGCTCTAGGAAACTAGACTTCAGCTAAATGAGGTTTTACTCTTAACAGTTTGAAGACCACAATCCCATTGTAGAACGATTTTCAGAAAACTTCTAACATAACACAGTTGAAGATCTTGATGCCATCAATATTTTCATCATCAACTCCAATATCATCAAACTGGATTCCACCAGCATCTTCAGGACCAAACATGTTTGTTTCACTTTAGCATGTTCTGAAAGTTTTCCATTTGCCTTAGAATTCATCTGCATTCCACTTTAAAATGGTATTAGCTTTGTTACTGATAGGCCAATCAGCATAATGCCTGAAGGGTTTACCCAAACCTTGCCCACCCCTTTGAAACATCAACCCTCTTGTCTGAGGTTTTCATTCTGACCAGGTTTCATGTACTTACCTTTATTCTTTGGCATGGTGGTAAAGGGGAGCCCTGGAGATAAGGGTAAGGGACAGACCAGAGGTATCTATCAGTGGCTGACCTTGGAATATGATGGTATTTTTTGTTGTTGTTGTTGTTGTTGTTGTTGTTTTCTTTCTTTCTTTTTTTATTTTATTTTATTTTTTATCTTTTTGAGACAGGGTCTCCCTGTAGCACCAGCTGTCCTGGAACTCACTCTGTAGACCAGGCTGGCCTTGAACTCACAAAGATCCTCCTGCCTCTGCCTCCCAAGTGGTAGGATTAAAGGCATGCACCACCACACCCAGCTGGTATGTTTTGTTTTTAAGAAAGTATTATAGTTACTTTGAGTCATGCACAGCTCATCTATAGCATCAGAAGAGAGAGAGAAAGGAAGGTGGACCAAAAGAGGTGTTGGGACTTTCTAGAAGATGATCCCCTCTCTTTGCATATTATTCTTCCTTCTGTCCCTCAGTGCAAAAACAGGTGGTGGTGGGATTAATGACCCCTAGGGCAGACGATTGAGGGCAGCTCTCTGCTCCCCAAGTGGAATCTGGAAATCTGGGACTTTGATATATTTTCCTGGTGTTACCATTGGGGAAACAAATAGGGAAATCACCCATAGATCCTGGTAGAATTTCTCCGTGGTCCTCTTGAGTTTGGGAGGCGTATGTGAATCTTGAGGCCAGTGACCAGCTGCCTCTCACTTGGAGATCTCACAAGCAACTAAGCCAACAGGCAGAAAGTTGTGGTGTGCCTGAGGGCAGAGTGGAGTTACCGCACTCTCATCCCTCATAGCCCGTGAGCTCCAGGAAAGGTGGTGATGGGCCCCAGTAAGAAGGATCTCAGCTGTTAGAGGGGGAGGCAGGAGCTAGGAGTCTCTGTGGGGTCACTGGGCAAGCAAAGTCTTAGAGAAGGTCAGAGACAGAGAGCTGGCAGAGCCAAAAGAACAGAGCTGTTCTTCCCTCAAGGAACTTGAGGAACAATGGAGGATCACGGTGGTAGTAAAAGTAGCCAGAACATCCACATAGCATGCACTTCCTCACACCACGCCCAAGGCCAAACACCACACATATAAGGAGGCTTGGGTGTCTCCTCCAGCCCAGCCCACCCCAGGAATCACGCCTTGAAAAGAGAGCAGTGGTGCAGGGGATCTCAGACCCAGACCATCTCCACTCCTTGCTGGCTCGATGGGGGCAGACTGCGTGCTCCTACAGAAAGCTTTTGGTAGAAGGCACTGCCGGTGCTGGAGCAGAGTAAGAAGTATGGTTTCGGTAGCATTGATGTCCCAGATTAGGACTGCAGAATCAGAGATCAAGTAATCAAAGTGACTAAAAGATAATGAGCTCTGCCAGCAGTGTGGATAAGACATGAATCCAAGTTACCTGGCAGCATATAACTAACTGGAGAAACAATAGAAGATATTTAATATTTAACCTATGGAGTTAAAGAGTCAACAACCTGGTTATAATACAGATAACGGGCCTGGAGAGATGGCTCAGTAGTTAAGAGCACTGACTGCTCTTGCAGAGGACCTGGGTCTAATTCCCAGGACCCACATGGTGGCCAACAACTGTCCCTAACTGCAGTTCCAGGGGATCCAATACCCCCTTCTGTCCTCCTTAGGCATTGCATGACAGGGGTACAATTACATGCAGGCAATACACTCATGTGCATAAAAATAAAAATACTAATAAAATATTTACATATTTAAAAATACAGATAACTGGCATTTATTGAACACTTGACAACTGCTGTGTACCACTGTGTAGTGACCTTTCATAGGTCATCTTTTTTATCCTCAAAGCAGCCCATTTCACAAATGAAAAGGCAAAGAGGAGCTTTTTTAGAAATAGAGATTAAAGCTACACTTCCACTTGCATACTGTTTCCTCAAGTAATTACCATCTACTGTGTTTCTGGTGTTGGGCCAAATATTCAATATACATTATCTGGATCCACCCACAAACCTCCATGTTGATAGCCATTATTCTTTTTTATTTATCAGTTATGTACAAGAATCCTTGAAAAATAGCCAGGAAGCTTGGAGACTTACTTGGGTCTCTAGTTTTAGACCTAAATTCAAATTAGATTCTACCTCCCCTCAAGGCACTGATTAAGGGAGGGGACCAGACAAGCACACTGTAAGGGGGAAATGGTGGTGTCATAAAAGACTCACTCACAGAGAAAGTACCACAAGAATACCGGGGAGAGGGACTGGAAAGATGGCTCAGCAGTTAAGACCACTGCATGCTTTTGCAGAGGACCCAGGTTTGGTTCCCAGTACCCCGCATGGCAATTAACAACCATCCATAACTCCAGTTCCAGGGGATCTGATGCCCTCTTTTGACCTCCAGGGAATTGCAGGACATGGGTACAGTTATATATGTGCAGGCAAAGCAATCACATAAAATAAAAATAAAATATATTTAAATATTTTTAAAAGTTTAAGAAAAAAGAACCCCTGGGGAAGAAACCTGGAGGAAACAACTAAGCCCTAAGGTTCATTGAACCTCACAAGCCAGTCCTGAAAAATCAAGCACACAGGTATTGTGATTGGTACAGTTGCTGTGGAAAACATAATGGCAGTTCTGTGAAAACCCAAATAGAATTATCATATGATCTAGCAGTTCCATTTTTGGGCATCCAGTCAAAAGAACTGGAGGCCGTCTTCAAAGAAATATGTGTACACTTGTGTTCGCAGCTAAAATGAGGTTGCAGTGCAAATATCTAGTGATGGATATGAACCAGCAAACAGAATGCAGAATGTATGTGCAATACGATGTTATTCCCCAAAAGAAGGAGATGCTGACGTACACTACAGCATGACTGAACTTTGGAGACACCATCCCACATAAACTAAAGGTGGAATTACATCACATGTGGAATACTCACATCCGAGGAGCCTGAAATAAAATGTTGCTGATGGAGAGGAGAATGGAGAGTTCCTTTCTTTCATAGATTCAGAGTTTGATTTTATAAAATGAAAAGAATTCTGGAGATTGGTTCATAATAATGTGAATGTTCTTTGCTGGATCGTACAGTGAAGAATTGTTAGAATGATAAATGTTATATATATTTTCCATTAAAAAATAAAAGATTCTGGAGCTGGAGAGATGGCTTGGTGGTTAAGAGCGCTGGATATTCTTGCAGAAGACCCAAGTACAAATCCCAACACCCACATGGCAGCTAACAACCATCCCTAACTTCAGTTCCGAGGAGTCTGTCTTCCACAGGCTTTGTACAACACTGATTCACTTACACACATGCAGACATAACATTCATACACATAAAATAAAAGTAAATAAAAATAAAATAAAACTTCTGAATACAAGGATGTATGGCCAAAGTGGATTCCAGCCTCTATTTTTATTATTCCTATTACTTTAAAGATCACATGCTACTGCAGTTTAGTGGGAAGAAAAATAATTGCCTTTCATAGGGAAGTCATATTTCACCTTGTCTTCCTTCATGCTGACTCATTCCAATTGCACTCAGAGCTGCATTACATGAATGAGATTCAGGGTGGAAATGGCTCAGAAGGAGGAGTAATTTGTCCCTAAACTCTCTTGCCCCCTCTAACCCACACTAATCCAATTTCTGGCTGTGACTCATGGATCTGCTTCCAGTAAAGGCTGCCTAGTTCTGTCATTTTCAAACAGAGAGAGAGAGGCTTTAGGGGGTACCAGAATACACAAGGTTATGAAATTGGGAAAGAATATTCTAGAAGAAATAATGGTTACAGAGCACTGTGATTAGTATATTTTTTCTGCATTTTAATATATTTCTTATATAGCTCAGAGTGAATGGATTTTTATTTCAAAATCATCATTGAGTCTATGTCCTTAAATAGACACATTTAGTCAACTACTCTATTCAGCAGAAATTCCAGAACCATGTAGTTGCTGAAGGGTTTGGAAAAAGAGGTTAAGGAGAACAAAAAGGAGGAATTAGAGGCGGTTTTCTTGTTTACTTGACCTTCTTGCATTTATTCCTGTAAATTTAATCATTGGACAAAATAATTCTTAATCCCACACTATGTAGCATGCATAACAGGATGAAACAACAAACAAGACAGCTATTATGCCTACATCATGGTCAGTTAGGACAAACATTAAAGCGCTTTATAAGTAATTGTTTGACTATAATTATTTATTTTGTATTTTTGAGACAGGGTCTCCCTTTTAGTACCAGCTGTCCTGGAGCTCGCTCTGTAGACCAGGCTGGCCTTGAACTCACAGAGGTCCGCCTGCCTCTGCCTCCCGAGTGCTGGGATTAAAGGCACCTGCCACCACTCCTGGCTGACTATAATTTAAGTGTTTTGAAGTGCACTATGGTCTCTGCACTGTTTGGGGGGTTAGGATGAAATCGATACCCAATATGAGATTGAAAGACAACTTGCTTTATAGGTTCCTAGAATCTTCTATTGTAATGATGAATAAACGTGTTGACAAAGCATTTTGCTTGTATACAATTCTGGAAAAGTACCCAGAGCAAATGAGCTTCCATAGCATGGATCAGACAATTCATAAATATTGATTGAGCTCTTACAGTATGTGAGGGCCTTTTCTGGTTAGGCACTGCCCAGGAGGATATAATAACTAACAAAAATACCTTCTAGGCAGCAATAAACTTACTTGACAAAAGCAACATGAGGAAGTGTTTATTTGGCTCAGAGTTTACTGTGCTCACCACAGTCCCTCATGGTGTAGTGGCAGGAATGTGAGGCGGTTGGTCACATTGTATCTGAAGTTGAGAAGCAGAGAGATAAATGCTGGTGCTCAAGGCCTTCTTCCTTTTCTTTTTTATTCAGCTTGGGTTCCTGACCCATAAGTTGTGAGAACTCACACTCAGGATGAGTCTTCTCTCTTCAGCTAAACCTCTCTGAAAGCTCCCTCAAAGACACACTCAGAAGTGTATCTCCTAGGTGATTTCAAATGCATTCAGTTTTAGTGGTTTTTTTTTTTTTTTTTTTTTTAATCTTTTTTTTTTTTTTTTTTTTTTTTTGGGTCTCCCTGTAGCCCCAGCTGTCCTGGAACTCGCTCTGTAGACCAGGCTGAACTTGAACTCACAAAGATCCGCCTCCCTCTGCCTCCCAAGTGCTAGGATTAAAGGCGTGCGCCACCACGCCTGGCTTGCGCCACCATGTCTGGCTTGCATTCAATTTTAATTCAATGATTAACCATCACACAGACATCACCAGCTCAGAGTTTCCAAACCATTCTCTCATACAGTAGCTCATTCTTCCCTCGTCATGAGTCCCAAGGTGATTCAAGACAGTAATTCTCCACACCTTAAAAGAAAGGAAACAGCTGTGGAGCTAATGAAGTGACTTGTCCAGTATTCTCTGGCTTCCAGAACCAGAGTTAGAATTCACTCCTCTTGCTTCCCAGGTCAACGTCTGCTCTACTTCCTCATCTCTTCTTGCTTCAAGGAACAAACTAGATAGCCATAGCTTTTGACTACCAATCATGTGTTTCTAACCTCAGGGCATCGCATGGTAGCAGTCCTGATCCTATCTGTAGGCCACCAGGCTCAAGTGGAGGTCGCCTCTTCTCACCTTTGCTCCAGGATGACCACAGTGAAACTTAGGAAAAGGCCACTCTCCTCAGTTACACCCAGACCTTTACTGGGTCAAGGTTTGATAAACGTAGTCCACACTGGCTTCATACCCTGCTTGTCTTCTTTGCAATGAGCTCTCTGCTATCTGGCGTGCCCTTCCCAATGTCTGAAGCCTGGCCAGACAGAATCAGAGAGCTAGTCAGCCCAGTCAGTGAGATAGTGTAGTGTTTCCCATTTGGCTCCCTTCCCATTCAAATTGTGATGTAGATTTCTACATTGCCTTTAGTAGGGAAGAGTACTCAAGAATCGGGTCTACATATAGGGAAGAAAATCTACTCCCGAGTGCTGTCAACCCACATTTTTAGGACTCTCAAAGCTGCTGGGGTAGAAACACTACTTTGGTGCAGTGTGGCTCTGGATTTTGAGAGTGCACCCTCTCCCTTCAATGGAGTTGATGCTGCAGCAGATGGGTTACAGCTCAGCCTGAAGAGGCAAACAGCCCCAAGAGGTGCCAAATGTCAGTTATAGGATAGAAGAAGCTGAGTTTAGCCATGGAGGCTGGTATAGGCTTATAATCCCAGGACTAGGGGGTGGAGACTGGAGGAACCAGGCTAGCCTGGGCTGTGTAGTGAGACTCTGTCAGAAAGAAAAAAAAACCATATTCAATCATTCAAGGAATTCTTTTCCTTTGGGTTGTGTAGCAGGAGAGAGGGTAACAGGAGAGTGGAAATAGGAAAAAAGCCCACCTCACGGCTCAGCGATGACCTCATGGAAGGTGCAATCCTGTGTGTGTGTGTGTGTGTGTGTGTGTGTGTGTGTGTGTGTAGTATAAAATCCAATGCCTCATACATGCTAAGCAAGTGCTGTGCCACTGCTATAAAAAAAAAATCTGAGAGACTGTGAAGAAAACGTCTAGTGACACTGCTTGTCTACCATGGCTGGTCTGGAGACAACTTTGGGGTCCTGTAAGTTCCTGGAGGGAAAGAACTAATATTTTCTTGTTTTATATTATTTGTTTTGAGGCAGAGTCTCACTATGTGGTTCAGGCTGTAATCAGGCTCATGATACTTCTTCCTCACTCCACCACTGAGATTACAGGGGTCTAGTACCACAGATGAATGCTTGCAAGGCTATATCATTCATGTCCAGAACAGTTCCCAACACAATAGGAAGCAATCAATAAATCTTTGTCAAACGGTCAAGACAATAAGTGCCTTTTTCTGCACATGTGACTGTTTTTTATCTTAATTTGCTGGGATGCATAGAATATATAAATAGTATAGTTTTTCTTAACTGCTCTTTCCTGTTCTCCTTTCTTGTGGGTTAGCAATTGACTTAAGGACTCTTGAGCAGAGGATACTAAGTGGTTAAAACCTCTGCTCTAGCAGAGGACCAGGATTTGGTTCCCAGCACCCACATTACAGCTGAAACCCATGTCTTGCTCCAGTTCCAGAGGATCTGATGTCCTCTTTTGGCCTCCATGGGCATTGTATGATACAGGTGCACTTATGTACATGCAGGGAAAATACCCATACACATAAAAATAACATTAAAATTTTCAAAAAGAAGAATTTGGGGACTGGAAGCAATGGCTCAATGATTAAGAGCACTGAGTACTCATGGAGAGAACATGGGTTTGGTTCCCAGCACCCACATGGTGGCTAATAACCATCCATAACTCCAGTTCCAGGGGAGCTGATTCCCTCTTCTGACCTCCACACACATTGCACAACACAGGTGCCATTACATGCATGCAGGGAATACATTCATGAACATAAAATAAAAATAATAAATAAGCCAGGCCAGGCATGGTGGCGCACACATTTAATCCCAGAACTCAGGAGGCGGAGGCAGGTGAATCTCTGAATTCAAGGCCAGCCTGGTCTACAGAGTGAGTTCCAGGATAGCTGGGACTACAGGGAGACCCTGGCTTGAAAAGACAAATAATAAACAAATAAATAAAAAGTATAGAAAAGAATCCTGACTATGGGTCAGGCAAAGGAACCTGCCACCAAGCCTGACAACCTGGGTCCAATCCCTTCCTGTGTGATGGAAGGAAGGAAGGAAGGAAGGAAGCAACCCCTGCAAGTGGTCCTCTTACTTCCACACACATCTGGCCACTCTCCTACCCCCAAAATAAATTAAAATGTAGTTTTGTTTTTTTTAATTTTATTTATTTTTGTATGTGTATGAATGTACTGTCTGCGTGTAGGTTTGTGCACCCGTGTCGTGCAATGCCGCGGAAGTCAGAAAAGGGTCTCAGATTCCCCTGGAACTGGAGTTCTCCTGGATTTGGAGTTACAGACGGTTCTCAGCCACCATGTGGGCGCTGGGGATCGAACCCGGGTCCTCTGCAAGAGCAGTTGGTGCTCTTAACCGCTAGACTATCTCTCCAGCCCCTAAAATGTAGTTTTAAAAAGCAAAAGAAGCAATGAAGAGGTGGCTTAGTGGTTAAGAGCACTGGCTGCTCTTGCAGGAGACACAGGTTTGAATCCCAGCACCCACATGGTGGCTGACAACTATCTGTTAACTCCAATTCCAGGGCATCTGACACCTTCTCATGGGTGCACTTACGTACATGCAGTGCAGGAATAACACTCAGACACATAAAATAAAAAATAAATAGTAAAGTTTAAAAAAAATGCAAAAGAAGGCTCTTGGCTAGGGTTGCTTTTTTAAAGTGTCTCATGTTTTACATGACCCTGCACTGTCTTCTGTGTTTTCTGCCTGCTCCCCCTTGTAGGATGTAGCAAGGCAGCACTTTTTCCAGGAAGCCCAGGCATTAAAAGGATCGAGGAAAAGATTGTGTGTAAGCCTATCCTCACCTTTTCCTAAGCAAACCATCTATCACTGCTGTCGCCACCCTCCACTAACATCAGCTGCTAGCTGCTTCCCTCTTCCCATGTGGCTCAAAACCAGCAACACTCCAGGAAGCTTCGGGCCTTCAGCACCAGCCTGGGACTGCTGAGGTGCCCAGCTTCATGGACTGAGCAGCTCCTGGGTTGTCAGCCTCACCAGCATGTAGATAGATGGCCATTGTTGGACTATCCCAGCCTCTGGCATGTAGGTCAACCTAATAAATAGCCTTTCGTAATATCTATTCATTCTGTCAGGTCCACCTCTTAGAAAACACTGCCTAATATGGGTGGACTGAAGGGAACACCCATAATGAGATGGAGAGCAGGCAGTAGAAAGAAACCATGAGACAAATGGGACTTGAGGCGATAAAGTATGAGCTAAGGATTTGGGCATTGTATCTAATGATGTTTTAGGATAATTAATTTGGCTAAGCCATAAAGAGCAAATGAGAGCGAATAAAACTAGGAAACATCTAGGTCAGCTGAGACTCTATTTTGCTATTTCATATATGCGGTGTTGACTAAAAGAGAGATTTATTTATT
>VZQC01002950.1:3030262-3093717 GCA_009823505.1 Rhizomys pruinosus
ACCACCCTCACAACCCACACACGCCCTCAACAACCCCACTCAACCTCGCCCCTCCCCAACAAAGACAACAAACAATACCAACAAAATAAAAACACCACAAGCAAAAAAAAAAAACCAGAACCTTCTTTAGTGTCAGGCATGGTACATGCCTTTAATCACAAAACTCAGGAAGCAGAGGCAAAAAAAAAAAAAAAAAAAAAAAAAAAAAAAAAAAAAAACAAACCAACCAACAAAACAACAATCCAACACCAAAGAAAAATCCCCGCCAACCAATCCATAAACCCCCGCCATATAAACAAATACCCCCCAACAAAAACCAAACACCCCACCCCAAAAATAATACCAACAAAACAAAAACAAAACAAACAACAAACAAAAACATAAACAAAACATACACAAAACGCACCACCTCAAAAACCAAACCACACCAACCCTAAAAAAATATTAAAAAGAGCAAAACCAAAAACAAAGACGACACAACTGCGATACCCCCAACCCTCACCCCCCAAACGAAACACAAAACACTAAACAAAAAAAAACAAAAAACAGAAAAACCAAACAACAAAAAAAAAAAAAAAAACCCCCATACCATAATATCAAAACGAGCCAAACAAAACCCACACCCGCCAAACCAAAATCCGACACACCCCGGCCACGCCAGCATAAGAACCAAGTAAAACCCAGCAGAAAAACCACCCAACTAACAGCAATATCGCGCCACACAAAACAATAAAAAACAGGAACCCAACCCATACACGTCCTGTTTAACTTTCCCCCGCCCCTCCCCCAACCACACCACCAAACACCCTGAAAACACCACACCACACACACTAAAAACAAAACCCCCCCCCCCCCCCACACCACCCTTCACACCCCGTTCCCCCCCCCAAAAACTACAACCAAACAACACAACCCACCCCACCGCATACAAAAAAAAAGAAATTACAAACACCCAAACCAAAAACTCAAAAAACCACATTGCCTAACCCACACGCAGCCATGCGCCCCCCTCATAACCTTATGCCCAACGACACCCAACCCCACAATGCTTCTACACACAGAACACTTCCTCATCGCACAAACAAACTTTCCCCCTTTCAATTCAGCCCCTTAACCCATCGCCTTACGATCACCAGCCCCCAAAACACACACGAACAAACGGCTGCAAAACGTTTTTCTACTTCCAAAACCAGCACACCATCCGCAACCCCCCCTCCCGCCACCGACCCCTCTTCCAGCCCGTCCCACCACCAACACCGAACCACCCAACATAGAACCCGCCCCCCAACACACCATACATCACCGCCCCCCACACAACACAAAACACAAACATAACCCCCAATAATCCAACACAACCAACCAAAGCCACCACACCCAACCAACCACCTCCCCAAACACGCACATCCCACCCCCCCCAAACCACAACCCCCCCAAAAAGATCACCAACCCACACCCCCCCCAACCAACACACCCACCCCCCCAAACCAAACCCCAAACAAAATCCCCCCCACCGCCGCATCCCCCCCAGCCCATTCCACACACCACCGCCCCACAACTCCAATCACCCACAAAACACCATAACACACCCACACCAACAAAACAAAAATCAAAAAAACCACAACAAACAGCAACAACAACAACCAGCCAACCCCACAACGATACTAACCCACCACACTCCCCTCCCGCCACACACACACCACAACCCCACCCCCAAACCCCACACAACAACCCCACACACACAGACAAAACCACAAACCTCCCCCCAAACCGCCCAATGAAACACAAACCAACAAACCAACCCCAACCATACAACCCAAAGCACATAAAGCCATAACAAAAAACACCCAACACCAAACCCATACCAAAAACACCACCACAGCTTGACCCCACACCACACCCCTAACAATCCATCCAATCCCAACAAATCACGCGCCGCCCCCCCATCAGGCCCATAAAACCTCCAGCAAACCCAACTACAACAAATCACGACCCAACACCCCAAACACGCCAGACGACCGGACACAACGACCACTCCCCCACCACAACAACCACCCACCACAACCACCCACCCCAACTCCTCCGTCCATCCAAAAACCCCAAAAAACCACCAAACCCAATAAAATCCCCGAGCCACACAAGACCCCCAACCCCGCGCCTTAGCCCCCACGATCACCCCCCAACACCACCACCCAAACCCCCACTCGTTTATTCCCAAAAACGCCCCAACCACATTCCCCACCTCCCCGCTCCAATTTGCCTCACCCCAACCCACCCCCCCACAACCCTCCCCACAACACCAACACAAACCAACGCCCCAACACACCCCCCCAACACCCCCAACACACAAACCAACACGCCACCTTCCCACACCACTCCCCTCCACTCCGCCCCCCCACATCCAACCCAGCACCCCCCCCCTCCCCACCACCCACAACCCCACCACAACACAACCCCCAACAACACCCACCCCACCACACCCCAACCGCCAACACACCCACCCCCCCCCCCAACACCCCCGCCCCCACCCCCAACCCCAACAAAACCCCCCCATTAAACCCCACAGCCCCCAACCCTCCCCCCCCATCCCACCCCACCACCCAAAGCCACAAAAACCCCCCACGCCCAACCACACAAACACCTCAACAAAGCATCAAGCCCCTGCCCCCCACCCCCCCACAATTCACCACCACACAACTGGCATCCCCCCCCCACACGACACCCTCCCCACCTCTTACGTCCCCCACCCCGCATCCCCCCCAGCCCCCACCGCCCTTTTTTCTTTTCCCCCTTTTCTCCGTTTTTTTTTTTTTTCACTTGTTAAACTCACATCAATTGAATTTACATTAATCGAATATAGACTTTTGTCCTTCTCCCGCCCCTCCCTCCCCTTCCCAATTCACTGCATTTCAGTCAGTTTTTCTGATGCAGTCTTTCTGTTGTTCGTTCTTTTACTATGCATCCTCTCCATGGAAATATTTATATCTGGGCTATTGGCACTAGCACCCACATATGAGGGGGACAACCATTTGTCGTTTTTGTGTTTTCCTGGGACTGTATTACTGTTCACTTAACATAAGGTTTTTCTAGCTCCATTCATTTACTGCAAAGTTCATAATGTTTTGTCCCCTCTTTAAGCCGGCAGCATAGACCCATTGTATACATGGTACCCCACATTTTCTCTATCCACCTCTCAGTTGAGGACCGACCTGGGCTGGTTCCAGCTTGTGTGCTATTGTGAACAGAGCTGCATAGACATAGCTGTGCATGTATCTCTGCCGTAAGGATGTGTCCTTGTGGGTATATACCCAGGAGTGGTATGACGGGGTCGCGAAATGGCAAAGCTCATTTTGGTCTTCTTTTTTTTTTTTTTTATTAAATTAATTTTTATTGAGTGCTTTGTGCATTTCATACATTTTTTCTTTTCCAATTCAGTTAGCCTTAAATTTTTTCCCTTTCCTACCCCGCCACCCCCACCACCATCCCAGAGCATGGGCATTCCTGCCCCTAAACTGGCCTATTTTGAGTCTTCTAAGGTTACTCCACACTGCTTTCCAATATGGCTGTGCAAGTTTACATTCCACCAGCAGTGGATGAGTGTTCCCTTCGCCCCCCCACAACCTCTCCAGCACTTGGGCACTTGGTATTCTGATCCATGCCAGCTTATTGGGAGTAAGGATGATATTTGAGAGGGGTTTTAATTTGCAGTTCCTAATTATTTTGATGTTGAACACTTCTTATATGGTTTTCTCTGCCATCTCTAAGTCCTCCTCTGTGAAGTCTCGATTAGGTTCTTTGCTCCATCTTTTGAGTGATTCATTGTTGTTTTCTTTCGTCTTTGTTTTTTTTTTTTTTTTTTTTTTTTGTTTTTTGAGTAGCTCGTTTTGTCAGATGTATCTGCAGTGAAGGGGTGCCGCCCACTCTGGGTTTCTCTTCACTCCTGTATTGTTTCTTTTGATGTAACAGAAGCTTCTGAGTTTAAAGAGGTCCCATTTTTGTCAATTGTCGGTTTTAATTCTTGTGCAGCTGCTGGTCTGATTTAGGAAGTCTTTTCCTACCCGTATGTCTTGTAGTCTGCTGCCAGAGTTTTTTCTTCTATCACCTCCAGAGTTTTGGGGTTTCACGTGTCGAGGTCCTTGATCCATCTGAAGTTGATTGTTGTACAGGTGAGAGGGAGGGGGTTTAATTTTATTCTTCTGCAGTGGTGAGGCCCTTTTGCCAACACCAACTTACGGAAGGATGCTGTCTTTCCTCCACTGTGCCTTCTTGGCCCCCTTTGTCAAAATATGAGGTGGCTGAAAGTTTGTATGAGCCTTCAGGTTTCCGATCTTCAGTTGTTCCATTGGTCAACTGGTCGTTTTTTGTGCCAGTACCATGCTGTGTTTTTATGACGAGAGCACTGTAGTAATATGTTTGATGTCTGGTATAAAGCGATCCCCAATGTATTGAAGCTTTTTTGCTCAGGGTCGCTTTGGGTATTGTGGGGGGTCTTTTGTTTTTCCAATGAAATTGAAGGATTTTTTTTCAAAGCCTGTGAAGAAACTCTTGGGGAGTTTTGATTGGGATTGAATTAAATATGTACACTAGGTTGGGTAGGATGGACATTTTTTACTATATTGATTTTCCCAATCCATGAGAAGGGGAGGTTTGTCCCAGCCTTTCTATGTCCTTCCTTCCCCTCCTCAATTTCCTTTTTCAGGGATTTAAAGTTTTTGTTGTAAAGATCCTTGTTGGGCTTTGGTTTTTAGGTTTGTTTTCCTAAGGTATTTTATTGGCTTTGAGGCTATTGTGATTGGAAAGTTCTCCTTGTAGTCCTTCGTCAGTTGCTTGTTGTTGGTGAAAGAAAGGCTACTGAGTTTTCTGATTTATTTTGTATCCTCCTGCCACTTTACCGAAGCTCTTAAACATCAGGTTTCTAGGAGTTGTTCTGGTGGAGGTGCGTAGCAATCCCTTAGGTAGACAATCAATTCATCAGCAAAAAGGGATGTTTTGATTTCCTCTTTTCCATTAGAACTCCTTTAATTTCCTTTTCTATGCCTTATTGCCCTAGCAAGGGTTCCAGTCACGATATGGAAAAAAAAAAAAAAAGGAGGAATGGGACAGGGGGCAGCTGCCAGTTCTTAGGGCCTTTAAGGGGAATCTTCTGGTCATTTCCCCATTTAGGATGAGTTGTCTGTGGGTTTTCCTGTATATGGATGTGATTACATTAAGGAATGATACTCCCTTCAGTCCTTTTCCCTCTATGACTTTAAACATGAAGGGATACGGGATCTTGTCAAAGGCTTTCACTGCACCAATTGAGATGATGTGATTGGTTTGGCCCTTCGTCCATTTATGTGTTTGATTATGTTATTGATTTTCATATGTTGAACAGTCCATGCATCTCTGGTACGAAAATAACTTGGTGATGGTGGATGACTTTCTTGATTGTGAGTCTGTATGCGATTTGCCATATCCTGTTTAGAATGTTGGCATCTGTGTTCATTAGGGGAATGGGTCTATAGTTTGTCCCTTTTTGGTTGTATCTGTTAGCCTGGTTTTTGTAAATAGTGTGATGTTGGTTTCATAGAAGGTATCTGGGAGAATTCCCTCCATTTTGTATCCTTCTAAACAATTGAGTATTAAGGTTGTAAGTCTTTTTGAAATATATTTAAATATAGAATTCTGCCGTGAAACCATCTGGGGCCTGGCATTTTTGGTTGGGAGGCGACTTATTACATTCTTCAATTTCTTTCTTCCTTGTCGTATTGGTTTATTAATATTTAGGCTTCAATCCTTCTTGGTGAGCTTTGGGTTATGCCCAGGATTTCTGATATTCAGCCATTTCTTCTAAGTTTTCAACTGAGTAGAGTATAAGTTTTTGAATATTCCTGTATGTTGTCTGGATCTTTTTTCATTGTCTGTTGTGATATATTCCCACCTTCCCCTTTCACACAGATTCTATTAATTTGGAGGTGTTTCCCTCTTTTCCTTTGGTTAACTGGGCTAGTCTGTCTATCTTGCTTATCCTCTCGAAGAACCTGTTTTTGGATTCACTGATTTTTTGAATAGTTTTCTTTGTTTACATTTCAATGATCTCGGCTCTGATTTTGTTATTTTTCTTGTCTTCTGCAGTTAGGGTTCATTTGTTTTGTGTCTCCATATTTGAGCTCCTGCAGTGTTGAATCATTCACTTGTGCTCTTGCTGTTTTTTTTAAGGTAGCACTTAGAGCTATAAACTTCCCTTGAGGCCGGCTTTTAAAGTGACCCATAGATTTTTGCGGTGTGTTGTTTGATCATTGTCATTCAGTTCCAGGAATGTTTTTATTTCTGTCTTTCTGTCTTTCCTTTAAATGTCTGTCCCTGACCCATTCATTATGCAGGAGAGTGTTGTTTTCTCCATGTGTTCTTTGGTAGTTTTGAGGGTTTTATGCGCGGGTGTTTGAATATTGAGTATTTTATATTTGCACCATGGTCTGAGAGAGGCTGAGATTATGTCATCTTTTTTATATTTGTTTTAGTTATTTTTCTGTGTCCCAAGTATATGGTCTATTTTGGAAAATGTCCAGTGACGGTGCTGAGTAGAAGTGTATTCTCTGGGTTTGGGGTGGAAAAATTTCGAAAAGATGCTGTGAGGGTCCGTCCATTTGGTGTATTGTATCATTTTAGTTCAGATATCTCTCTGTTTATATGCCTTTGTCCTGTTGATCTGTCCTAGTGGACTTAATGGGTATTGAAATCCCCTACTATATAGTGTGGGTGGGGTGTAATCTGTGCCTTGAGATTCCTGAAGAATGGTCTATTATAAAGTTTGGTTGCACCAGTGTTAGTGGTGCATATAATTCATAATTGTGAAGATCTTCATCATCCATTGTTCCTTTAATAAAGATGTACTAGGCCCTCTTTGTCTCTTTTGGGTTTTATTTTTCTTTGCAGTCTATTTTTCTATATTAGAATAGCCACACCCGCCTTTCTTTTTGGTCGCCATTTGCCTTGGAAACCTCTTCGCATCCCTTCACCTGTGTGGCGCCCTATCCTTGAAACTTGAGATGGGTTTGGTTTTTTCTTTCGTAGAAGCATAATAGCTGGGTTTTGTTTCCTAATACATTCTCCCAGTCTATGTATCTTGTTGGGGAGTTTTAGCCCATTTTTAATTATTATAGGTTATAATGGAAAGATGGAGTTGCTTGTCCTTTCATCTTTATTATCCATTTTGGATTCTAGCCTCTGATTTTGCTCCTATGGTTTGTTTTTATTTTTCTTTTCTAGGTTGATGATTGTTTTTTTTCTTCCTCTTTTCCTTCTTCTGTTTTAATTGCTTCAAGTATTTTATAAGCAGTTTTTGGTTTTTCCAGACAGTATTCCATCATCTTGTTTTTGCATGGGAAGATTTTTCTCTCTAGTTCACACTATAGTCAACATTTTTTTCTGGGTAAAGTATTTCTGGGTTGGCATCCCTAGTCCCTCAACACTGGGAATGCTTTGCCTCCATGTTCTTCTTTGCTGTCATGGTTTGTGCCAAGAAGTCAGTGGTAATTCTGATGGGTTCCCCTTTGTATGTGACTGTATTTTTCTTTTGTAGCCCTCTAGAATTTGTTTTTTGGTTTTGGGCATTAGCATTTTAACTATGATATGGATAAGGGGTGGTTTCTTTCTGATCTTGTCTATTTGGGGTTATTGGGATTCCTTGTATTTGTATGGGTTTGTCTATTTTTAGTTGGGGAAATTTCCATCTATTTTTCTGGTTGAAGATCTGATCAATACTATTGCTTGTAGATCTTCTCCTTCCTCTATGTCCTATGATGCGGAGTGTTTGATCTTTTCATGTGTCCCATATTCCTGGTGTTCCACTTTTTGTGTATTTTAAATTTTTTCATAATCTTTAATTTAGCTTTTAATGCTCTGTGTTATCTTCTAGTCTGATATTCTTGTTCTGATTCTCATTCTACTTCCTGAGGATTTTCTTTCTGTTCTTCTTGATTGAATGAGTGTTCTAATCTCTTTTTCTTTCATCCTTAGTGTTTGCCTTTAGCACTGTCCTTTCCGTTTTGAGCTTCTCATCTGCTTCTTGGTGCTTCTCAATCTCTTTTGTGGACTCTCTCTTATTCGTGTGCGTCTGGTTTCCTTTTTCAGTGTGTCTACTTCTCCTTTCTGAGTTGTTTTTGTTTCTCCTTCTCCCTCTAGTTCTTTCTGGAGTTTGTCATTCTGGTCCTTTAGTTCTTTCCGAAGTTTGTCATTGTATCCCTCTAGGTCCTTTTTGAGTTTTTCATTCTCTCTCTTTAGTTCTCTGAATTCTTGTTTATTTTTTTCTCCCTCTTGTTCTTTTTGGAGTTTGTCAATCTGTTCCTTTAGTTCTTTCCAACGTTTGTCATTGTATCCCTCTAGGTCCTTTTTGAGTTTTTCATTCTCTCTCTTTAGTCCTCTGGCTTTTTCTTTATTTTCTTTAATTTCTCTGCATAGGTCTGCAATTATTCCTCTAAGCTCTGTTCCTTGGGTCACCTCCAAGGGGGTCCCATTGTAGCTATCTCCTCCAGGTTTGGTAGAGCCTGGTGCAGGATTATCCTGTGCCTTTCCTATGTTGTCCCTTCGTCGTCATGTCCCTGGCATGTAGGTTTCCCTTTTGTGGTTCAAATCACAAATGACTTTTCACTATGTTAGCGGATGGTTTTGCTTACCTCCTTCCGATGCTTTTTTTTTTTCCTTTCCTCCTCCTTTTTTATGGAATATTGACTTGTCTAGGTTTCAGGTTTTCAATTTTGTTTATAGATTGCATATTGGAAGCCTAAGTCAGTCTTCTCTTTCTGTTCTGAAGGTTCTCCAAAAGGAATTCCACTTGGATTCTCACCAATTCCCGTTGGGGGGGGGATGCATGCCTGACCTAGCCCGCGCCCCGGTACTTGCCCAAGTGAATTATGGCGTCCTCACTGCACCTCAGGAGCCCGCCCACAAAGCCACCCGCCGCAGGGACCAGAGCAGACCTAAACACGACCCTCTGTTCACTCTGCAAAGGCAAAGCGTGGTCCCTCCAAGACGGGGCCCCCAAAAGAGGGTTCAGAGTCAAGACCCTCTTCCAGCCACCCCTGAGACAGATCACCCCCAGCTGTACCTGCCCGAGTGATTTATGGCGTCCTCGAGATAGATTTATTTTAAAAAGAAATTGTTCTTCACAAAATGTTTTCAGACCTCAAATTACATTTTAAATCTTTTTTTTTTAGAAAAGATAAAGCATTAATACATTTTGAAATAATATAAATACCACTGATACAAAGGCAGAGGCATGTTTAATGAAGTATAAATTATGCCACATAGCCAGGAGTTACTTATAGGTAATTGAGTGCCTCATAATTAGTGTGGGCCATAATTTAGATATCCAGAATGACACAGCAGATATATTTCAATTTATTTTTCCAGTGAATGGACTAGTTTATTGCATAGTGAATTTGAAATCTTTGTGTGCATATAAAAATGGAAACACAGGTTGGCCATCTATTTGGCTTATACTATTTCCTATGCTCCTAGAACAGGTATTCATGATAGTAGAATATCCAACAGATTTTTTAATTAGCTTGAGAAGACTTATTTCCTACTTGGAATTCAGTAAGATGGTTGCTTTTATTTTGAGAATGGAGAAAACTGTGCATATAGATACTATACTTGATTAGTTTTATTACTGTTTTGGCTAATTTAGGAGGGCAGACGATTAGTTCTTCACTGATACAGAGAATTGCACCTCAACTTTTGGGTAGTTTTCTTGTGCCTTAAAGCAATTGGTATGGATCCCACATTCACTGCCATCCCAACCATAGCAGTCTTAGTTCCTGTGCTCTACAAGAATTCAAATTGATGCACAATTAGGGGGGAGAGCTGCCAGCATTTGCCCTTGTAAGTCCTTGTCTACAACTTCCCCTCTTCCTATCCCTGGGGGCACAGACAGCCAGATTGACACAGACAGATAACTTTCAATTTAAGCATGCCTTGGATTCTTAATGCTTAATCATGTTCTTGGATGATTCCTTTCTTGGAAGAGGCAGAGGCCTTTTTAGAAGCAATCTTTACCCAGAATTCAGTCTGTTAAAATTAGAAGCAAGAAAACATGTAATAGTGTAAGCTATTCATGAAGTTAAGAAGTTTAGTAGTGCAACATGCCTTGTGCTTGCTCCTTATGGAAATAGGCCAGAGGCTGCCCAGGCCAGCTTTGTTATTTTTCCCAGAGCCCAGTCCTTCCTCTTACCTGGTCTCATACCTAGATGCAAGCCCTCTTTACCTTCCTCAGTGTCCTGACTTTGCCATTTTAACCCTAACATTCACTTTAACTGTAGCATAGTCATTGAAGAAATATTGAGAATTCAGAGGATTTCATAAATCAAATTACATTCTAACACAGACACTCCATGAACTTATATCATTTAAGGAAATCTTTGTTCTTTATGATATTTTGTTTTTGAAGATCACTACTTGAGAACACATTCTTGGGCCAAATATCAGAAATTCCTGGCTGTTTGGATTTGATGACTCATATATAGAATCTGAATGTGATTCCTACTTTAAAGTTACATTTGTAAAGCACAATTCTATAATTTATAGAATTTCAAGATGAGAAACTGGAATATCAACTGGAACTTAGAATGGCATTCTTCTTTGACCCATCAGTTGTTTAGAGACATGAATATCCAACTAGAAGGGACTTCTCTAATTTCTATTGGTTCATAGTGAGAGAACCTACTGTGTACAACTTCTATTATAATTGCAATGTGACTTATGATACTGCACTTCAAAAGAATGTATAGACCTCTGCAATTGAGTATAGTGTTCTTGTGTTGCACAATTCTGTCACCATACTGATTTGCTTTTTCAGACAAATTATCACTTAAGAAAAAAATATTGAGGACGAGTGAAATAGCTCAGTGGGTAAAGGCACTTGCTGGCAAGGCTGTTGACCTGAGTTCTGTTCCTAGGACCCACAGTTTGGAAGGACAGAACCAACTCCCATACCTTATCCTCTGTCTTCCAAATGCATACCGTGCCACATGCACACCCACCCTAAATAATGTAATAACAATTTAAAGAATAAATATTGGAATACCCAAATATAATTCCTGTGGTGGTTTGAATGAGTGTCCCCCATAGGCTTTAAGTATTCAGACATTTTGTCTCCAGTTGGTGGCACTGTTCTTGGAGGTCTTAGAGGTGTGGCTGTGCTAGAGGAAGTATGTTATTGGGGGCAGGCTTAGGGAGTTTAACAAGCCTTGCGGTCTCCAGCCTCTCCCTCTCTCTGCTTCCCATGCTCATTGTGAGATGTGACCCTCAGCTTGCTGCTCCAGCCCCAGCCACCATGCTTCCTGCCACAATGGACTCTGATTCCCTGGAACCATCAATTGTAAGCTCAAATAAACTCTTCCTTTTATAAGTTCCCTTGCTCATGGTGGTTTTATCACAGCAACAGAAAAGTGACTAATACAATTCCTAAGGTCCTTCTCTTTTCCATTCTATTAGTTTTTATGTCATATATTTTATTTATATTTATTTATTTATTTATTTATTTATTTATTTATTTATTATTTACTTTTGTCTTTTCGAGACAGGGTCTCCCTGTAGCCCCAGCTGACCTGGAACTCACTCTATAGACCAGGCTGGCCTTGAACTCACAAAGATCCACCTGCCTCTGCCTCCCAAGTGCTAGGATTAAAGGCTTGGGCCACCATGCCCGGCTATGTCGTATATTTTGAGGTACTTGGGTTATGTTGTCTTATGTGCAAGTTTATGAGCCAAGCTGCTTCAGGAGTAATCAGGTTTTGCCAAGTATTTCAGACCTTTATCACATGGTCAATGGGAGCAACAGCGAGATTTAAGAAAATGTGACAGGATTCTCTCTCTCTCTCTCTCTCTCTCTCTCTCTCTCTCTCTATATATTAATATTATATTATATTATATATATATATACTATATATATTATATATAGTTTTTTTTTAAACTAAGTGATAGTGGGGAAAAGGTGAAAAGCAAGACTAGTTGCAGGAATACAGCAGCATCCAAGTTCAAGTATTGAAGGATAATGGAAGCATAGACCAGAATAATGGTGGGCAAGGCTTAAAAACAGTGAATGAATTTGGGATGCATTTTGGAAGTACGGTCCATGGAATCCAGTGACTGTGTGAAAACATAACTAGGGAAATAGCTACACCAAGTCACATTCCTTTCCATTGAGAAATTGCAACTGTCCCCACTACCCCTTGACGATGGCCTAAGTGTCCTGTGATACTCAGGGCCTCACAATCACAGGCACAAAGCCCCCTAGTACGCAAGAAAGGCCCATCTTGCGGGTCATAGGCAGTGACGTGGAACCCCTAGGTTTCCTGGGCAACGCCATTGTCGTGCTCCAGGCGGGGCAAGGTAACCAAGGACAAGGCCTGAAGACAATCCGGAAGAGAGGGAGAGTTGAAGGGGCGTGGAAAATGTGAAACAAGAGCTTCGGCCCAGGTTATGGCGGATGATTCCAGGGTTCTCGCACAAAGAGAGAGAAGAGGGAGGGAGGAGTCCGGGACCACGGCGATGATTGGCTGGCCGGGGGCTCCACGCTGCTCTTGATTGGGCGACACCGAGGCCGAAGGGCTCAGTATCCCAAGCGCATAGGATTCTGGGTAGCGAAGGCCTTGGAAAGGTCTTAACCGAAAGGCGGAAAGAGGGAGCGGGCAGCCACCAACAAACGGCCGAGCTCACAATCCCGGCCTTCAGCCAGCCGGGCCGCCCCTTCCCCCATGGACAGAGACAGGTCAGAGCCGCCGCGCCCGTTGCGACCGCCCGCGCTGCCCTTCGAGGCCGCCACCTTCCGGGCCGCGGCCGCCGAGCGGCCTCTGTCGCCGGCGGCCCAGGCCGCAGCCGCCATCGCCACGGTGGCCTCGTTGTGCGGGGAGGCCGGGGCGCGGCGCCTGCTGCAGGTGAAGCCCGACCAGGTGCTGCCGCTGCCGCCAGGGCCTCTGTTACTTCAGGCCCCTGACGCCGCGGCTGCGTCGTCTGTGCAGGCGTGCCTGCTGCAGCTGAGGCCCGAGCTGCTGTTGCCTCCCGCGGCCCACGGCAGTGCCTGCAGGCCGGAGCTGAGACCCATGCAGCCGCAGGCGCTGCACATCAAGGAGGAGAAGCAGGATCTGGCGGCAGGCTTGGACCTGTCGGTGGGACCTCGGAGGGACGTCTATGCTAGCCCTCGAGCCTCCAGGGCCGCCAAGGTGGACGGCCCCTGGAAGGCCTTCGATGGCTGTCGAGGGGACGAGAAGAAGGCCAAAGTGGAGACGGAGGAGGTGATGAGGAATGCTCTGAAGGACGGGGAAGGCCGCAGCCTGTTGTCTATCGGAGAAGGCGTCATCAAGACGGAGGAGCCAGACTGCAGGCTAGGTGCTGAGGCCGCTGCCAATGGCCTGCTCCATGGCAGCAATGAGGCCATCTTGGCTCAGCCGCCCATTGCCTTTGGGTCGCACCAGCAAGATCTCAGGTTCCCTTTGACTCTGCACACAGTACCTCCCGGGGCCCGGTTCCAATTTCAGGGGCCGCCACCTTCAGAACTGATCCGGTTGTCCAAGGTCCCCTTTACACCAGTGCCCATTAAGATGCAGTCCTTATTGGAGCCTTCTATAAAAATTGAAACCAAAGATGTCCCGCTCACTGTGCTGCCTTCAGACGCAGGTACTCAATGGCGGGAGAATCTGTAGTTGGAAGCAGAAACTTGGAAAGGTCTAGATTCATGGTTACTGATTCTTAATCTGCACAGGGATCACTTCTGATTGGTTCATATGTAGACCAATAAAATACGAGTTCAAGGTTTCCACATGCTTTTTAAAATCAGTTTTAAAGACTTAGCAAACATGTTTAGATAACCTTATATAGACAGTAGAAATAATCTTGTTAGATAACACAAACTCCTCAGTTTAAATGTAACAAGTAATCAACATTTAAAGTATCCAATTAAGGTAGCTTTGAAGTTTTATGTGTATCAATAGAAGGAAACTCATGTTTCATGAAAACTGATCCAAGTTGTTGATATTGACTATTGAGGTTTTTTTGCTTGTTTTTTTTTTTTTTTTTGGTCTGTTTCGAGACACGGTCTCCCTGTAGCCCTAGCTGTCCTGGAACTCCCTCTGTAGACCAGGCTGACCTGGCCTTGAACTCACAAAGATCTGCCTGCCTCTGCCTCCCAAGTGCTAGGATTAAAGGCATGCACCACCACGCCCGACTTTGAGGTTATTTTTATAAGTGAAGATTAAAGTGTTTTCTAGGAGAAAACAATACATAATTCAAATGTAACACTTTAGTTTTTAGAAATATTGGAGAAAAGTACTATATATTAAGCTAGAGGGATTGTTTTTTAAGAAGTGTATGTAAAAATACCTACTACAAACAAGTATTTCCAAATATATAATTAACAAATTCTTTTTTTTTTGATTTATTTATTTATATATATATATTTATCAAATCTAGACCCGTGTCCCCCACCCTATCTCCCCATCCCACCAGAGCTCATGCATTCTGCCAGACATGCTTTTCATCTCTTTCTTAGTCTTTCTCAATATTCTCCATGTGGAAATTGACTGTTTTGAGCAGAAGTTCACTGTTTCAGTCAGTTCTTTGATGTAGTCCTTTCTGTTGTAGTTGTTTCTAATATGCATCACTCCCAACTGCTTTGGACCAAAGCTCAAGGGGCCGTGCACAAGAAATACAACTAGGTAATTGGCACTAGCATCCACAGATGAGGGATACCATTCGTCGTTTGTTTTTCTGGGATTGTGTTACTTCACTCAGCATGATGTCCTCTAGCTCCAGCCATTTTCCTGCAAAGCTCATGATGTCATCTTTCTTTACTGCTGCATAGAACTCCATTGAATTAACAAATTCTTAAGCTTCACATGGAACACAAGGCCAGTGAATGGCTTGAGAAGTCCTGTCATTCAGATTTTCATGGCCATATGTTTATTGGGTTTTAATTTTCATGCCTGATTCTGCCCACCATCCCCCTTTGCTTTTTGCTTTTGACAATTTTAAGACTTAATTTTTGGGTGGTTGAGTGTTGTGTGTGTGCAGGTGTATATGTACCATCACACCTGGTTTATGGGGGATTGGGGGTTGGGCCCAGAGCTTCATATACACTAGGCAAGCACTCTAGCAACAGAGCTATATTTCCAGCCAGTATTCTTTAGTTTAAGCATCCTTTACATATTTAAAACATTTAATATACCCTAAAATGGAAAGAAACAATAAGAAAAGGTTATAGATAGGATTTTTCTGAACTTCATTGGATACAAATTCAGTGAACTCCTTTATATTCATTTCAACTGGTTCTGTACCTCTGAAAAATTCACTTCCATCAGTTTTTTCTTATTTTTCTCCCAGACATAAGACTAGTTTTTATGACTCACTTTGGCAGGAATTTTACCTTCATAGTGAAAAACAACTAATGTATTAGTATAAATATTTTGCTTTTAAAGCCACTGAAGCTGCTTCTGTAAATGACTTCCTTTGAACACTAACACATGATGCCTACATAGTGCTAGGTGTACAGTTAGGAATAGATCATACTTCTTGCCCCTAATGATAGACTAATTTTAATGGAAAATAAACTTCATTATTATTAGAGGTATTAATTAAGGAAGCTCAAAGAAATAATTAGCAACTTATGTTTTCAACATTTTGCACAGTATCCTCAACAAAATTATACTCTTTAGGAGTCATTCTAAGCACCAATTTAGAGATCAGGGATTTTAAGGAATTCTGCAACATTGGCATTACTCTGGCTATACAGTATTGGTAGTACTAACATCTATTTTCAAATCCTCAAATATAAGTATAGATGAAGGTGTACTTCACTTTAAAATTGTGTGTGACACATTAACTTAGTCTCTTGATTTTTGTCATATAGGAATACCTGATACTCCCTTCAGTAAGGACAGAAATGGTCATGTGAAGCGACCCATGAATGCATTTATGGTTTGGGCAAGAATCCACCGACCAGCACTAGCCAAGGCTAACCCAGCTGCCAACAATGCAGAAATCAGTGTCCAGCTTGGGTTAGAGTGGAACAAACTCAGTGAAGAACAAAAGAAACCCTATTATGATGAAGCACAAAAGATTAAAGAAAAGCACAGAGAGGAATTTCCTGGTAATCACATGAAATGAACAAAGGCTCTTTCCAATTTCTTTTAAATTTGTTTAGGTAAAGATTGTTAGGTTGAGATTTCCTAATATGTGTAAGAAAGTAAATAACGGCTAATACAATAATAGTAATTAAGTTAACGCTGAGTGTAAGTTCCGTAAAAAAAAAAAGAGTTGTGAAATATTCGATGTCATACTTAAACCAGCTATTGCACACAGGGGATATATGGTTTTACTCTAGTTTGGATTAATTATTTTAGGTACATACATAACTATAGATGATATAAAGTTAGCAGTAAATCTTCATAGTTTAAATATAATTTTGTAAATATATTGGACATATTGAAACATCATGGCAATAGGAAAAAAACAGCTCATACTTAAAAAAATTAGAATGCAGGGATGAATACCATGCTTTCCTTTTAAATTTTTTTATGTGTATGGGTGTTATGCCGGCATGTATGTAAGTGGAACTGTGTCATGCAATGCTTACCTATAGGAGCCAGAGAGGGGGTGTGGGATCCTCTGGAACTAGAGTTATGGAGAGTTGTTAGCCACCATGTGGGTTCTAGGAATTGAACCTGCCTCTTCTGCAAGTGCAAGCAGTACTCTTAAAACTGCTGAGCTGTCTCTCCAGCTCCACCATACTTTATTTTAATGTTAAGAAGTTATGAAAACATAGTCCTGCCTTTTAACTGATAGATTTATTCCTATCACTATATAGTTTGAAGTGAGTCCAATTGCTCCCCAGCAGACAGGACATTGAGATAAGACTTGTGGCTAACATAGTGGTGCATGGTAGGAAATGAATTTTTTCTCTAAAATATGAGCAGAGAGATTTTAGAAGGCAAAATTCAGAGGTATCAGCATGGTGGAGCCAGTGATTCTTTTTGATATACAATAGGGCCTCTTTTCTGACTTTGGAAGAAAATTCAGTTGTTATAGTTTTAGAGATTGCCAAGTCTAAGAGAGTGACTTTTCTGAGGAAGGATAAAAATAAATAACTGGTTATTAGTGACAATTACACTCTAAGATCCTGACAGTTGTATCTTAGAAAGGTGAGGAAACAACAGAACGTAAATAATGTCTTACTGGAGTTGTTTCAGTTCATGAAACATTTTTGGGTTCAAACCATGATTTTGGTGTAGATGCTATAACAAATTCAATTTGTATCTGAATATAAGGCATCTGATCTTAACAATTACAGGTTGTAAAATTAACAATTAGTTAGAAGCTATATGGATATGTGTGTGTTAAAATGCACAGTAGAGGATTCATTCACAGAAATAGCCTAGAGCTGGAAAATATGGTTTAACAACTCATTTTTAAGAACATTTAAATGTTCTGTAATTTTAATATGAAAGGGCTAACTAGAGTCTATATATTCATATTTAAAAGTCTCTATCTTTTTCTATAGGTTGGGTTTATCAGCCTCGTCCAGGGAAACGAAAACGCTTCCCTCTAACTGTTTCCAATGTATTTTCTGGTACCACACAGAATATTATGTCTACAAATCCTACAACAATTTATCCTTATCGCTCACCTACCTACTCTATGGTAATTCCTGGCTCTCAGAACACCATCACTCATCCAGTTGGTGAGTTGGTCTTATTGTAGATTATTTTACAAATAGTTATCAAAAGTTTTATCTCTTATGTTGAAATGTTGTTAAACTTAGACTTTAGAACACAATCTAAAAGAGAATTAAAACGTTAATGGGAGGAGCGGTTTCAGGAGACACCAGAGACTTGATTTGCCACTGTAGCAGATCCATGTATAAAACTTAGCCCTTTTAAACACATCACGGTTCATCCCTAGATTAGTCAGATAATGAAGTGGCTGAGGTAACTTGATAAGAGAGATTTTGATTCTCAGCATAAGAGAATGCTTTGCCAATGGGGTATGATATATTCTGTCATGGAACTTAGTCTACTGATATGTTATAACCATATAGCATATAAATATTTGCGTATAATATCTGTTTGGCTCATTCTCCTTATAACAGTCCTGTCTATTGATGGTAGGAAACCTAAATTGAAAATCTCACATCTTTTAAAATATTTTCTTTATTATTTTTATTTGTATGACTATTGCCTGCATGTATGTAAGTACAGCTATGTTGCACAGTGCCCGCAGAGGCCAGAAAAGGGCATCATATTCCCTGGAACTGGAGTTATGGACAGTTGTTAGCTTCCATGTGGGTGCTGGGAATGGAAACCTGGGTCCTCTGTAAGAGCAGATAGTGCCCTTAACGACTGAGCCATCTCTCCAGCCCCTAATATCACTTCTTAATTGTTTGTTGGAAGGCTATCCATCATTGGTTTACTATTCCAGAACATTTTGTTCTATTTTTGTTGAAATTTTGAGATTTTCATACAATATAGTTTGGTGGTATTTCGATCCCCTCCCATATCTACACCCTCCATAGTCCCCCAACTATCTTTTTACTATGTGCTATCACTGTCTTAAAGCTGTTCCTCTGGTTTCTGTCTGTTTGGATTTTCTTGATAAAACAAGCCCCCTTGAGTTAGAGAGAGGAAGGAAGGGAAGGGAGAGAGGGAGGAAGGGAGGAAGGGAGGGGGGTAGAGCAAGATACCTTGGAAATGGACTTATTAGGATATTATGTATTTCATTGTCTTTTCAAATGCATCATTTTAGAAATTGGAATTAGCAAAGCTATATTCAAGTTATTTTGCTTCAAGTAAAAGATGCAGAAAGCTCATCTGTAGTCATGTTTTCATAATACAGCCAGGGACCTACTGTTGCCTTTAATGCTGTATTTCAAATTAGGCTTAATTATATCTTTATTTTTCTACTATATTCTTTATCATTTCTGTTTTATTTATTTATTTATTTTAAATCTTTTTAAATATATATTTTGTACAAGATTATCAAATCTAGACCGTGTCCCCCACCCTATCCCCCCCACCCCACCAGAGCTCATGCATTCTGCCAAACATGCTTTTCATCTCTTTCTCAGTCTTTCTCGATATTCTCCATGTGGAAGTTGACTGTTTTGAGCAGATTTCTGTTGTTTTAATATGCATTTCTTCTTTTTATATCTTTTTTCAAGACTTGACTTACATCTTTTTTTGTCTCCTGTTAAATGCTGTATGTTTTCTTTTTTTTTTCAACATAAATTTATTTATTTCAATTTTAAATAACCATTTATTCGAGACCCGTGTTCCGCTCATTCCCCCACCCCCCAGAGCTCATGCATTCTGCCAACAGCTTTCCCATCTCTAGTCATTCTCAATATTTTCCATGGGAAGTTGACTGTTTTGAGCAGAAGTTCACTGTTTCAGTCAGTTCTTTGATGCAGTCTTTCTTTGTTGTTGTGTCCAAAATGCGTTATGCCCAACTGCTTTGGACAAAAGCTCAGGCGTCCCTATACAAGAAATACTTACAATTGGGTAATTGGCACTAGCATCCCAGATGAGGGATAACATTCGTCGTTTGTTTTTCTGGGACTGTGTACTTCACTCAGCATATGGTCCCTCTAGCTCCAGCCATTTTCCTGCAAAGCTTGTATGTTGTCTTTCTTTACTGCTGCATAGAACCCATTGTGTAGATGTACCACATTTTCTCTATCCACTCGTCAGTTGGAGGGGCATTTAGGTTGGTTCCAGCTCCTTGCTATTGTGAAGAGAGCTGCAATAAACATGGCCGTACATTTATCTCTGTGGTGGCGTAAGTCTTGAGGGACATGCCTAGGAGTGGTATGTCTGGGTCGGGTGGCAAGTTAATTCCAAGTCTCCAAGGGTTCTCCACACTGCTTTCCATAGTGGCTGTACGAGTTTACATTACATTCCCACCAGCAGTGGTGAGTGTTCCCCTTTCCCACAACCTCTCCAGCACTTGGTATCATTTGTTTTCTTGATCCTAGCCAGTCTTTATTGGAGTAAGATGATATCTTAAAGTGGTTTTCATTTGCATTTCCTTAATGATTAGTGATGGTTGAGCAGTTCTGAGGTGTTTCTCAGACATCTCTAATTCCTCGCTTGTGAATCTCTGTTCAGTTCTTTGCTCCATCTATTTTTTTTTTTGTTTTCTTCTTTCTTTGTTTTTTGAGTAGTTTATATATTCTGGAAATCAATGCTTTGCCAGATGTATCTGCGGTGAAGGTTTCCTCCCACTCTGTGGGATTTCTCGTCACTCCTTGATTGTTTCTTTTGTGGTACATACTTTTGAGTTTGATGAGGTCCCTTTTGTCAATTGTCGACCTTAAATTCTTGTGCAGCTGCCTGTCTGATAAGGAAGTCTTTTCCTACGCTATGTCTTGTAGTCTGCTGCCAACCTTTTCTTCTATCATCTTCAGAGTTTGGGGTTTCACGTTGAGTCTTTATCCATCTGGAGTTGAACTTTTTTTTTTTTTTTATTTCTGTATGTGTATCAAGGTACGGTCTGCATGCAGGTCTGTGCACCCGTGTCGTGCAATGCCGTGGAGGTCGAAGAGGGTCTCCGGATTCCCCTGGAGCTGGAGTTCTCGCCTGGAATTGGAGTCCTTCAGACGGCTCTCGGGCCGCCATGTGGGTGGCTGGGATCGAACCCGGTCCTCATGCAAGAGCGGTCGGCGCGTCCTAAACACGCTAGGACCATCTCTCCAGCCTGAGTTGCACTTTTGTACAGGGTGAGGGTAGGGTTTAATTTATTCTTCTACAATTGGTGATCCAGTTTTGCAACACACTTGCTGAAGATGATGTCTTTCTCCATTGTGGTTTCTTGGCCCTCTGTCAATATGAGATGGCTGAAATTGTGGTGCTCAGATTTGGATCTCGGTTTTGTTCCATTGGTCAACAGGTCTGTTTTTGTGCCAGTACAAGGCTGTTTTTATGACTATAGCCCTGAGTATAGTTTTAAAATCTCGGTAGAGAGATCCCTCTGTGTAGCTCTTTTCACCACTCAGGGTTGATTTGGCTATTCGGGGTCTTTGTTTTTTCCAAATGAATTTAAGAACTTTTGTTTCCAAGCCTGTGAAGCAAATCTCTGGGGGATTTTGATTGGGATTTCAATTAACTCTATACAACAGAGTTTTGGTAAATGGACATTTTTACAATGGTTAATTTTCCCAATCCATGAGCCATGGGAGGTTTTTCACTTCTGAGGTCTTCTTCAATGTTCATTCTTTAGTGGTTTAAAATTTTTGTTGTGAGAGTCATTGGTGGTCTTTGGTCTAGTTTTGTTCCTAGGTATGGTTATTGTGTTTGAGGACTATTGTGATGGGAAGGGTCTCTTTGAATTGCTTTCTCCAGTGCTTGTTCTTGGTGAAAGAGAAGGCCATTGGATTTGTTTAAGGTTAATTTGTATCCTGCCACTTATGACTAAGCTAGTTAATCTTTCTTAGGATGTTTCTGTGGAGCTTTTGCATCTCTTAAAGAACAATCAGATCATCAGCAAATAGGGTTATTTGACTTCCTCTTTCCAATTAGTACTCCTTTATCTTCCTTTTCTTTGCCTTCTGCTCTAGCAAGTGTTTCTTCGCTAAAATTTCTATATTGAGAGGAGTGGTGACAGGGGGCGCCCTTGCGATGTTCCTACCTTAAAAGGAATGTTTCCTATGCATTCCCCATTTTAGGAATGAGTAGGTTCTGGTGGGTTTCCTGTTAATATGGCTTTGAGTTTTTTTTACATGAGATGATCCCTCCAATCCAATTCCTTTAGGACTTTAAGTCATGAAGGGATTCTGGGTTTGTCAAGGCGTTTTCATTCAGCTCAATTGAGATGATGGTTGTGGTTTTTGTCTTTGATTCCGTTTGATGTTTATTTGATGATGTTATTGATTAATTTTCTGTATGTTGAACCATCAGCCCGGTCCTGGTATGAATCCCACTTGGTCATAAGGTATGAAATCTTTTGATGGTGGTCTGTATGCGATTTGCCAGTATTCTGTTTAGAATTTGGCATCTGTGTTTCATGAGGGAGAGGGTCTAGTAATTCTCCCTTTTTAGTTGGAATCTTGCCTGGTTTGTGGTAATAGAGTGATGTTGGCTTCATAGAAGGAAATTTTGGGAGAATTCCCCTGATGTATACCTTCTAACATAGTTTCAAAAATAATGGGGTATAGGCCTTTTTTTGAAATTTTTATAGAATTCTGCTGTGAAACCGCTGGCCTGGGCATTTTTTGAGTTAGGGAGGCTCTTACTACATCCTCTATTCTTCATATGGTTATGGGTCTGTATAAGCTGATGCATCTCTTCTTGGCCAGAGCTTGGTGAGTTCCCAGGATTTCAGTATATTCTTCCATTCTTCCTAGGTTTTCAAACTTGTTAGAATCATAGATTTTTGTAATATTCCCATATAATTTACGTTGATCTTTTCCTGTCTCATTGTGATATTTCCCATTTTCATCACAGATTGTTGATGGACTTTCCTTCTTTCTTTTGTTACTGGGCTAGAGGTCGGTCTACTTTATCTTATTCTTTCAACAAACACAACTTTTGGCTTCATTGATTTTTTGTATTTTTTCTTTGTTTCTATTCAATTAGAGTTCTGCTCGATTTTTGTTATTTTTCTTCCTTCTTGTTGGTTTAGGGTTTTTTTTTTGTTTTTCATTTGCTTTTTTTTTTTTGCTGTAGTGTTAGATCATTTCACTTGTGCTCTTTCTAGTTTTTCTTAAATGTAGGTACCTTAGGGCTATAAACTTCCTCTTAGGACTGCTTTAAGGTAGTCCCATAGGTTTGTTGTGTTTTATTTTGTCATTGTCTTCAGTTCCAGGAATATTTGATTTCTTTCTACTCATCTCTTCCTTTGACCATTATTATTCAAAGAGTGTGTCTGTTTAGTCCTCCTGGTTCTTGTAGGCAGGAGGGCTTGTCCTGGTGTTGATGTTGAGCTTCATGCACTGTGGTCTGACAGGATGCATGAAATTATTTCAATCTTTTTGTATTTTGTAGAAGTTTCTTCTGTGATCCCAGATGTGGTCATTTGTGGAGAATGGTTCCTGGGGGGCTGAGTAGAAAGTTGTATTTTCGGTATTAGGATGGAATTTTCGGTAGAGGCGTATGAGTCCATTTGGTGTATCATAGGTGCAGTTCAGTTCAGATGTCTTCTGCTGTTATCTTTTCCTGATTGACCTATCCAATGACATCAGTGGGGTATTGAAAATCTCCCACATGATGTGCTGGGTTTAGTCTGTGACTGTGGTCCTGGAGAATTGTCTTTATAAAGAGTTTTGGTGCACCAGAGTTTGGGGAGTATATATTCATAATTGTGAAATCTTCTTGGTGGATTTTTTTTTTTTTTTTTTTTTTTTTTTTCTTTGTCTCTTCTGATTGTCTTTTACTTTGAAGTCTAATTTTATCCGAGATTAAAATAGCAACACCTGCTTTCTTTTTTGGTACCATTTGCTTGGAATATTGTTTTCCATCCCTTCACTTTAAGGTGGTGCTGTCCTTGAAGGTAAGATGTGTTTTCTTGTAGACAGCATATAGATGGATTTCTGAGTCCTCCCTAATCCAGTCCTCCCATCCTATGGTCTTTTGATTGGGAATTTTAGGCCAGTAATATGTTTAAGGTTATGACTGACAGATAGGATTTTGTGTTTGCGTCCTTTTGGGCCTTATATCCATCTGCTGTTTGTGATTTAGTTTCTAATTCTTCAGTTATGCTTTTATTGTTTCTCTTTCTAGGTGCCTGGGGTTGGGTGCTCCTTTCTTCTGTTTCTTTGAATTGCTTCAAGTATTCCCCGCTGAAGGGTTGGTTTTCCGGACAGTATTCTATCAGGGTTTTTTATGTCATGGAAAGATTTCCTCTCTCCCTTCCCTAGGATTGACAATTTTGCTGGGTATGTAACCTGGGCTGGCATCCATTGTCCCTCGACACTGGGAATGCTTTTGCTCCAGGTTCTTCTTGCCTTCATCTTTTGCGATGAGAAGTCCGTTTTTATTCTGATAGGTTTCCCCTTAATAGGTCACTTGTTGTTTTTCCTCTTGTCGCTTTAAGTATTTTGTCCTTTGTTTTGGGTGTTCTAGCATTTTAACTATGATGTGGCGTGGAGATTTTCTTTTCTGATCTTTGTCTGTTTGGAGTTCTATGTGCTTCTTGTATTGGTAGTTTTGTTTGTCCTTTTTTTAGTTTTGGGGAAGTTTTTCATCTTTATTCGGTTGAAGAATCTGAGCCATACCATTCTCTTGGGATTCTCTCCTTCCCTCTGTTCCTCCTGATGCGGAGGTTTGATCTTTTCATAGTGGTCCCACAGCTCCTGGTTTTTCCATGTTTTGTGTATTTTTAAATTTTTCATATCTTTCCTTGAAGGTTTTAGTTGTTCTGGGTTTATCTTCCAGGTCTGATAGTCGTTGTTCTGCTTCCTCCATTCTGCTTCTTGAGGCTTTTTTCAATTTTTCATGCCTTTCCTCTTGAATGGATGAGTGTTTTGATGTCCTTTTTCATTTCCTCTTCCTGATTTCTTTAGTGTGTTTCTATTTCTTTTTTGGAGCTTCTCGATCTGTTTTTGTAGTTCTTTTGTTCGCTGGTTGGTTCCTTTTTCTTTTTCAGCATGGGACTTTTTCAGTGTTTCGACTTCCTTCCGGAACGTGGTTCCATTCTTCTCCTATCTCTAGTTCCCTTCGTGAGTTTCCTCATTCTTCTTTTCTTATTTTTGCTTTAATTTTGTTCTTTATGATCTTGTAGTTCTTTAAGTATGTTCCCAATTTGTGTTTCTGATGTCTGTGTCCTGGGCATCCCCGGAGGGATCCCACGCAGGAGTCTTCCATAGGGTTGGTAAAGCTTTGCGTGGGATTATCCTGCCCTTTCCCATATTGTCTCTTATTCGTGTTCCTGCATATGGGCGTCTCCTTGCCTGTATTCAAATTCCAATGTGAGTCCTAAATGCCTCTTCACTGTGGTTGAAGGCTTGTTGTGCTTGCCTCCTTCAGATGCCTTCTGTAGGCTTCTTCGGAATCTCAGTTGGCGGGGGGGGGGGGGAGGGGGGAGGCACCTGCCGCTGGGCTCAGGAGATCTCCGCTGTATGTTTTCTTAGGAACAAATTTATCAGTGTTCTTATTTGAAGCAGTTGAGATGTATTAATTTTAGCCATTCTGAGCAATATGTGGGGAATAAGGACACTGTGAGGAGTTTGGTTTTTTCCTAATATTGGTAGGGTTTTTGCATCATGGTTGTGTTATTTAAGTATGGCAGATAGAACTATAGGAAACATTTCAGAAGCATGCACAGTAGGAAACAAAAGCATGATAATGATTTTTTGTTGACTTATTTAAAATTTTTTGTTTACAACTTTTTTTTAATGTGAACTAGCCACAGTAAAGATTCATTTCCTGGATTGCCAATGGTGAACAGAAAACATTTTTTAAAAACAGAATTTGTGAAGTCTTTTCTCAGATAAATATCTCTGTAATTGTGAGATTTATTTGCTACTATGCCTTCTAGTCACGGAACTCTGAAACATTTTCAGTTGGTTCTCATTACTTAAAGGAGATAGAATACGTAGCAAATTTGGAAGTTTTACTGTATATTTCATATTCCAAATCTTCCATAAGATTGTTTTAATTAATTTTTTATTATTCTTGTATGTGTATGAATATACTGTCTGCATGTAGGTTTGTGCACCCATGTCATGCAGTGCCGAGGAGGTCAGAAGAGGGTGTCAGATTCCCCTGGAACTGGAGTTAAAGATGGTTCTCAGCCACTATATGGGTGCTGGGGATTGAACTCGGGTCCTCTGCAAGAGCAGTTTGCCCTCTTAACCGCTAGGCCATCTCTCCAGCCCCTTTCCATAAGATCGTTAAGTGATAATAGATATTATAGCATAAGTTCCTTGAAGAACTATAGCATTAATCTTTGTAGGTGCTGATTTTTGTACCCTCTTTTGTGCTGTTTCTTTCAACCAATTTTATATCCTAAATATAAAGTTATGGTAATTTCACTTTTCAAGCATGCATTTTATTCCCATGGAGGAAAATGTCAAGGTAGTGAGATATTATATTCTTTTGGTCTTTTTGAGACAGGGTCTCCTTGTAGCCTCCAGCTATCCTGGAATTCACTATGTAGGCCAGGCTGGCCTTGAACTCACAGACATCTGCCTGCCTCTGCCTCCAGAGTGCTGAGATTAAAGACGTGAACTACCACGTCTGGCTCTGATTTTTTTTAAAATAGGAAATAATTTATTCTCTTTTTTTTGTTCATAAGCTTTGTGTATTTATGATACTGTATAAATTTGACCACCTTCTTAGGTGCCCAAAGTATACTCACTAAGCTACAGTGTTCAAGGTCACCATTTCTTTTTTTAAAATTTATTTATTATTTTTTATGTGTATGAGTGTACTGTCTACATGTAGGTTGGTGCACCCATGTCGTGCAATGCCATGGAGGCCAGAAGAGGGTGTCAGATTCCCCTGGAACTGGAGTTAAAGATGGTTCTTAGCTGCCATGTGGGTTCTGGGAATTGAACCCGGGTCCTCTGCAAGAGCAGTCTGCACTCTTAACTTCTGAGCCCTCTCTCCAGCCCCCATGGTCACCATTTCTAATATTTAGAAGTTGTTCTAATTTCATTTCTATTGTCATGATAAGATATCCTGATGGTGGGGAGAAAGGGTTTGTTTTGGCTTATTTGCAGGTCACAGTCTATCCCAGGGAATTTAAGGGAATGGGAACTTAAAACAGTCACATCCCATCCACAGTTAAGAGCAGAGAGAAATGAATACATGCATGCTGCTTCTTGTTTGTGCTCAGCACGATCTCCCCACTCTTCTACAATTCACAGTGTTCTGCCTAGGGAATGGTGGGATGTTCTTCACTGCCTACACCAGTGAAGACAATCTCCTACAAACATGCCCACAGGTCAACTCAGTGTAAACAGTCCCTCACTGAGACCCTTCCCAGGTGATTCTGGGTTGTAGCAAGTAGACAAGTAAAGCTTACAGAAGTAATGATGACCTACCAAAATGCTTTGGCAGAAGGCATTTGTATCTACTTTAATATTTTATGCTTTGCCTTTGAGAGGCCAGAAGAGGGCATCATAGATCCCCTGTAGCTAGAGTTATGAGTTGTAAGCTGTCTGACTTGGGTGCTTGGAACTGAACTTTGTCCTCTGCAAGAGCAGAACATGCTCTTAGGCACTGAACCATCTCTCCAGCCCATGAGTGCCTAGTTTTTATTTGCAACTGACTTAAAACACTTGAACCAATTTGTCTTACACATTTAGACAGAGTTTTGATAGGTTATTCTTGATGTGGCCAGTTAGCTTAACTTTATAATTTAAGTGAATATTTTTTCTTTGTTCTTAGCATCCGCATGTAAAATCTGTGAGATTTTATTTTAGCTGTCCTTATCAACCTCCCCCTCAGCCAGTATTTGTTTCAAAAAGTTAGTAACTTCATTATTCAATTAGGTATTTTGGAAAATTAAATATTTTTCACAATGAATTCATGGATTTGCTAGTAATCTTTCCCCATTACTTGATTCCCAGTCAACCTTATTTCATTTTTCCTGTGTGTTCTACAAAGTCTGCCTGTTCTAATAAGCGACCATTTGCCCTGCATATTTTCCCAGAACACTTTTATCCCATCGTGATATTAGATGTACTTGAAAACTAAAAGTGTATTTCAGAATTTTCCGTTTCCATTAATTTTTCTATCTCAAGTGCCACATTTGCATGCCTGCCTACCTGACTTCTCCACTGTCTAATATAGAACAGGTACCTGTGATGGGTTAAAGTCTGCTAGGGACAAGTATAAATATTTTTAAAGATTTTGGTCTCAAACATTATGTAAGTTAGCTGTAAAAAAGACAGATAGGTGCTGGGTGTGGTGGAATATGCCTTTAATCCCAACACTTGGGAGGCAGAGGCAGAGGCAGGTGGATCTCTGTGAGTTCAAGGCCAGCCTGGTTTACATAGTGAGTTCCAGTACAGCTGGGGCTGCTGTCTTAAAAAGACCAAAAAAAGATATAGATAGAAATAAAGCTAATTTTATATTTAATAAAATCTGTAGTACTCTTGTCTGTCATTCTTCTGTCCAGCGCATGGTTCAGTCTGACTCCTGTCTAGTGTCATATTCTGAGCTCTTCTATATCTATACTCTAAGAATGCTTATGGTATCATAGTATAGTATCTTTAGGTGTATTTTATCCAGTGCCTTTGACGCCAGTTATGCCAGCACCCTCACTTTATATTAGTATTCAAATTCAGTTACAGTTGTAGAAACTTTTATAGAAGATACATTTGTTTTATCTGTTTTTCAATGTTTACTTGGCAGATACATGAATTTTTATTATGAGTTCTCTACATTTTATTTGTCAAGCCTGAAATTGGCTTTTGAGTTTATCTTCACTTGACATCTTTCACTTTTCATAATTCATACATTTTCTCTAAATATTTGTAAAATTCTTACCACTAATTAATGTTTGTATTTGTGTACCATTTTAGTTTGCTCACTACTTACTTAACAAAACAAGAGGAAACACCCATGATTCCAATACTGTTCTAATCCAAAAAGTAAGCTGGTATACTTGTCTCAGATTTAAGATCAATTCCAAGAAAACGTTATATCCATGAGAAACTCAGATCTGGCTAAAAAGCCCTAGAAAAGTGATGTAGTTGTAGGCAGGACACAACCATTGCAATCTTGAACTCACAGCAGTTGTGGCATGGAAATACAGTCAGGCATGGATGGGCAGGGGATTGTGGGACCTTACCCGTCCATCCCTATGGAACTGTTGGCTATTATTGATGGATTCAGTGTACCCAGTGATGAGCCCACCAGGCTCTAAAGGATATTTCCAAACCCATGTTCATACATATGGCCTTGGTTAAACTCAGTGGGTCACAAAACAAAACAAAAAGACATTAATGTGGGAAAAGGATTGTAGGGAGAGACTGACAGAGGTGGGAGATAAGAAGAGTAGTCATGAGGCTGGAGAGATGGCCTAGCGGTTAAGAGCGCCGACTGCTCTTGCAGAGGACCCCGGTTCGATCCCCAGCACCCACATGGCGGCTCAGAACCGTCTTTAACTCCAATTCCATGAGAACTCCAGTTCCAGGGGAATCCGACACCCTCTTCTGACCTCTGCAGCATTGCACGACACACATGCACAGACCTACATGCAGACAATACATTCATATAAATAAATAAATAAATAAATAAATAAATAAATAAAAATTAAAAAAAGAAGAGTAGTCATGAGAGTAAGCAGAATGGAGTCTATATGTGTTCGACTTTTCAAAGAATAAATTTAATCTAAAAAGAAAAGTAGTGTGGTTCTTTGCTGTAAGTTTTCTTAAGGAGGTAGGGAAGGAGACTCACCTGGTTCAGCACTGTCTTCCTGGGCTCCTTATTGCCCATTTCCTTCCCCCAAACTGTACTTTTCTGTTGTTTGTGTGTGTGTGTGTGTGTGTGTGTGTGTGTGTGTGTGTGTTGCCTGCATGTATATGTGTATCCATGTCATGCAATACCTGTGGAGCCCAGAAGAGGGCATTAGATCTCCTGGAACTGGAGTTATGGAAGCCACTGAAAACTAAACCCTGGTTCTCTGCAAGAGCAGCCAGTGCTCTCAAACACTAAGTCATCTCTCCAGCTCCCCAGAACTCTGCTTTTCTTAGTAGTGGCCTAAATATTCTTTCCAGCTCTCCGACCCATCTACTCCCCTTTTCTCTCTATCTCTTCCCAGCCACATGTTGCTTCTACTCCTTATTAACTCTATAAAGCTCTTTTTTATTTGCAGATAGAAAAAGGTCTGTTCTCTGTTTCTATTATTACTGGCTGCTTCACTGTTCATCCCAGCCATACAGCAATGCCAGTAACCCTGCAGTCACTCAGCACATGCCTTGGCTGCTGCTTCTTTAGGACTGGGTGATAGGAGATATGCAGGAATTGTTTTAAACTATAGTTCTTTATTTTTATACTTGGATTTGTTATTTTGTTTTTAAATTTTTCTATGTCCTTATACATGAGCCAGACACTCTCTTTTGTTATATAGAATTACACAGAAATATAATATCTTGTCAAAATTTAGTAGAGAGTGCCTGCTCTATTTCTTGTAATGATTGGATAGTTCTGGATACTTTAACAAGCTCTAATGTTTAACGGGTGAAACAGAAAGCTTATATTTTATGCACATAATGGATGTTTCTAGTTGGCAAATCTCTCTTTCAAACGGCAGTTAGTGAACTAATGCTTTACCCTGTACCTCTGACATGGATAACATGTAGTATCCTAGGGCACTCACTGTATTAGTGTATTTGAACCTGAGCAAGGTGAAAGAACATGATCAATGTGAATCCATTCATTATGCCAGGCAAACATGTGATGGATATTGCTTATGTTCTCTCGAATAGCCTTTACCCATACAAGCAATCCTAAATGCAAGGGAGCCTGAGAAATCATAATCTTTCTGTGTTCTAGAAGGAAGGAAATCAAATCATTGACTGCTTTCTGACTGGTTGTTTTCTACTATACCCTATCACCCATTTGGTTGATTAGAGCTCTGCCTTTTCCCCAAGTTTATCCCTGACTTATTAAAGGCAAGAAGATGTTGCACGATTTATCCTCCTGCTTATCAGCCTACATTTTGACAATTAAAGATATTACATTTCTGTATAATTCTATATAACAAAAGAGAATGCCTGGCTCATGTTAGGTGCTTAATGCATATTTGTTGAGCTAAATGAATGTCTGATTATCATTCCAGACCTCATCTCTACCTCCTTTTATAGGAATGTCTTTGGTAGAAAGAGTATATGATAAAAAATACGTCCCTGTTGCAGAGGCTGAAACTTGATCCGTAGTTCTGTACAGTCCTTGTATCTTATTTTTCTGAAAATTAAGAGCTTATACTAGGTACAGGGAAAAAAGCCTCCAGATCAGAGGTAGATTTCCAGGATAACTGTCTTGAGTATGGTGATGATTCAAGTAATTAAAAGTTTGAGAGGTTTTACAAGTTAGCCTGGCTTTATGGTTTCAAGACACTTTAGATCTTCTTTCACAAGACTAGTGTAAGAATACTGTCGGTTATAGGCCTAGTTGTTCATTTTTCATCTATTCAGATCTTTCTTAACAAAAAAGATTTATTTATTTATTTATTTATATGTGTAAATATGTGTCTGTGTGAGTGTGCATGTGTATGTGTAAGTGTATGTATGCATAAGTGTGTGTCTGTCTGTAGACACAGAAGCCAGAAGAGGGCATTGAATCCCTTGAAGCTGGAATTACAGGCATTTGTGGGACACCTGGGTTGGTAGGTTTGTGTTGGTATCTGAACTTGGTCTTCATGATTATGTAACAACTCCTCTTGACTGCTGAGATGTGTCTCTAGTACCTCTTAACTATATTTTTAATAGTCAGGTTCTAGGCTAGATTCTAGAAATACAGATATTAATAAAAGAGGTTGGCATGGTGGCACATACTCATAATTCTAGCACCCAAGAGGCTGAGGCAAGAGGGTGGACATTTTGAGGTAGTATAGGATACATAACTGTACCCTGTCTCAGAAAACAAAACCGTATGAGTGAAATGGTTTTCACTCTCAGGCTCCCAGCTTGGTGGTTGTTGTAGGAGTGACAAACATGCAAATAATTACAAAAATTTTCAATTTTGTATTAAATGATAAATTTACAAACCTTGGAGGAAAACTTAACTAGGTCTTGTGCCTCACAAATGGGAGACCCATGTGATCTTATGATCTGAGAACTGGGACAGCTTCTTTTACATCATGCTTCCGAACTTCCTTGGGTCAGAGGCCATCTTGAAACACAAGGATGTGGCCCTGCATTCCTGCGTTCAGGGTTAGAGGGCATTTTCTGCCTCTACGGAGAAGGAAGGAGAGAGAGGTCTTAACTACATAAGGTTGAGAGATCTATATTTCTTTTGGCCTCTGACAGAAACACTTTTAACTGGAGCATCTGTGCTTGGATAGTGTCTTCATTAACATATGCTGGCTATGACTATTGCAGTGGCTTCTGTCTATATTTTATCAAGAAAGCTTAATTAAATTTAGTCTGTGTTGTTTGGATAAACACATCTCAACCAGCAATATTGCCTTCCTTAGGAACGGAAGGGTAAATGTGTTTTACTTACCTTTAAATCTGCTGTAGCTATCACATCCTGCTGTAGTAGTATTCTCTCTATGTGTGTAACAAGTGGTTGACCTGTGATAGATCCTATTATTGGAAATTTCCTCCTATATTCACTTTGATTGCAGAAGAGTGGAACAATTTTCTTGATTATTTAAATTGTTTCAATTAAAAAGTGTCATAATTTTAATGTAGAGAAATATATAAAATGAAAGAAAATCACCACAGTGCTATTTGGAAATCCCTGTTAATGTGAAAAATAAGTTTATTTTAGGTTGATAAAAACTCAAATACTATGAAATGAACATCTAGCTTTTCCTGCTACCCAACTGTCCTGCCCTCCTTGTAGATATTATTATTCATTTTATATTATTTGTTAGAAAGTTTTATATATGTATACCAACATATATATATATATATTTTTAACTTATTTATTTATCCAAAATAAACATGTTGAAGACTTGGCCTGTTCTCTGCCAAGCAGAAGCTGTGTGGGGTACAGTTGTGAACAAACTGAAAAGGTCTGTCTTCTCATGGTACTTAGAGGCTAGTTGGGAAAGAGAAAAAAAATTTTAATGGACTAGAAATTACAGTGACTTTATTTAGAACACTATAAAAGAAAGACTTATTTGATATGATGGCACTACTCAGTTAATTAAGGTGGTTGGTGAACACTCCTTGAACAGTTAAAGTTCAAGGTGTGATAGAAACTCAACAGTGATTCAACTAATGGCTAACCTCTGCTGTTTTTTTTCTAAAGGTGAAGCCCCACCTGCCATCCAGCTGCCCACACCTGCAGTCCAGCACCCAAGCCCCATCACACCTTTCCAGCCCAGCGTGTCTAGTACTGGCCCAGTGGCTGTCCCACCTCCAAGTCTGACGCCTAGCCCAGCACTCCCACCACAGCGCTTTCCTGGGCCTTCCCAAACTGACATTCATGGGCTCCCTTCTGGAGCCAGTCACTCTTTGAAGAGACCCACTCCAGTGTCTCTGGAGAGCCCCAGCATGATTCCAGCTGGTGCAAGTACTGCCCATGCCAGATTTGCAAGCTCACCTGTCCAGCCACCCAAGGAGTATTCCAGCGTTTCCACTTGTCCCCGAAGCACTCCACTTCCCCCGGCTACCCCCATTCCACACTCACATGTCTACCAGCCCCCACCCCTTGGCCACCCGGCCACACTGTTTGGGACACCACCTCGATTCTCATTTCATCACCCTTACTTCCTGCCTGGACCTCACTACTTCCCATCAAGGTAAATGAACAGTTTTTGTTTTTATTTTTTATTTTAAAACCTTTTACCTAAAAATATATCTAATGAATTTTTACGTTTGAAGGTATCTCTTTTTCACTGAAGAAGAGACTTCCTCAACTGGGCTTTGAGTCTGTTTTTGAGGCTGAGTAGAAAACAGTCAGTTCACATGAGTGTATGAAAGGGCGGATGAGGCTGGAGGGCTAGAGCAAATGTACGTGTCGTCTGTAGGCTACTCAGCGCCAGCCAGCTCTTTCCCCATGAGAATATAGATTTCAGTGATGACAGATGTGGCTTTTCATAGGAAACAATTATGAGGAACCTTAAGATTCCATGTATGGAATTATGCTTCTCAAATGTTATTATATGCATAAATTATATGTATGGTATTTTCTTAAAATGCAGGTCCTGAGTCATTACATCTGGGCATAGTATACCTGAAAAGTCTGCATTTCTGATAAGCTCCTAGGCAATGCCAGTCTGTTGATTTATTGACCATTTTTTGAATAATAAGGGCAAAAGAAGGAAGGTTTTCAGTCTGAGAGGTGGAATGACTAGTTAAAAGTTACACTTCCTCTCTGTGCCCTTTTTAACAAACCAGAAAATTTTCCATGTAAATTACCAATAAAGAATTGATTTGTATAAGTAAGAATCTTGGTAAAGCAAATTAAAACTTCATTTTGGAGTGATACAAATTTTTATTCCAAGTATTCTGGTAGAGTGGTAATAACATCTGCTTTTTCACTGATATTAAATATATACAATTTCTGTTGAGATTGGAGTGTTAGTTAAAGCTAACCTTTTATTGTTAATATTTAGAAAACAAAACTCCCCACTTGGGTATACCTGCCTTGGGGGGAGGGAGCAATTTGGGGTGAAGCTCTCACTGGCCTGGAATTTGCTGTGATTTTGCAGCAATCCTCTTGCCTCTTCCTCCTGAAGGGTCGAAATATAGGTGTGGAACACCATGTCCAGCTGGGAGCTAACTTTTGTGGAGATACTATGTTCCTTCGGTTTATAATGGGATTATCTGCTTTCAAATACATAAGGAAGGTAACTTTTGTGGGAATACTGTATTGCCTCAATTTATAATGGGATTATCTACTTTCAAATACGTAAGCTCTGGAAGAAAGAACTTCAACAGTAGTAGAGAAGAAAGGAGATTTTTACAATCTAAAGTGTTACATTTTTTTTCTTGTACTTTTGTTTTTAGCAACTTTCAGGGGTTTTTTTCAGCTTAGGAGCTCAAGCCTCAAAAGACTTCTAAAGCAGGACTAATGATTCCTTATTCACTGGGCTCCATGAAGGGCTAGGAGTCCATAGTCACTTTGGAGGATTTTACAAAATGTTTCCTAGATACAAGGGTTTTAAAATATCATGGAATTCAATAAGCAAGTAGAATTAGGAACACTTGGTCTTAGTTACAACATGAGGTCCACAGCTAAAATTCCAGAAATGTTACCTAATTTATCTAATACAAGAAAAACTTGGTCACTTTTGCTCAGAGGAGATGAGAAAACAAACTTAACTAGAAAGGGTTATATCCTGTGGTTTGTCATTGTTTTTTGTTGTTTTGTTGTTAATTTTTTCCCTGTCGTGTTTTGAAAGGTAAGCATCTTTACATATAATTATCACAGTGATACAGTAACTGGGGAATAACAGTCCTCTACTTTTTCAGATCAGTTTATCACGTTAAAAACTTTGTAAGATTATACATGGCAGTGCAGATAGTCAAATTAAGTAAGTCTGATCAGGAATTCCATATTTTTTCCTGTATCAGTAATGCTTCTTGGTGTAACTGCCCTTGTTCTGCAGTAGCCAGTTGTTAAGATGGAATCAGATAGAAACCATATACTTTTGAATTGAAAACTTAAATAGGCCGAAGAACTTTTGGAAATGCAGTATTTTATATTGTATTATGTATATTCAGTAATAGGAGGTCTGCACAGTCACAGAACCCTATGCCTTCTCCTCACCCAGGTAATGAAATCCAAGGTTAGGACCACCTATGCTTTTTCTGATGGTTTCAAATAAGTTTCAGTATATTGGTCACTTTGGCTCAAAAAGCACTTTTACGGATATTATTTTTATTTTGCGTGTATGAGTATATTGCCTGTGTCCATGTTGAGCAATGATTGAGGAGGTGAGAAGAGGGTGTTAGATTCCCCTGGAACTAGAGTTATGGACAGTTGTTAGCTGCCATGTGAGTGCTGAGAATGCTATTACTATAAATGTAGAAATTCTTTAGGCTTGCCTTTCTAGATTTATAGAAATGGAGAGCATTCTGGTTCTAAAATTTTAGGAAATAGATCATAGATTAAAAAGCAATTCTTGCTGGGTACGGTTGGGAGGCAGAGGCAGGCAGTTCTTTGTAAATACAAGCCAGCCTGGTCTACAGAGTGAGTTCCAGAACAGCTGGGGCTACAGGGAGACCCTGTCTTGAAAAGATAAAAAAAAAGCAATTCTTAACACTTGTTGGCTATAGATTAAGAATTTGATTGAGGGGCTGGAGAGATGGCTCAGCAGTTAAAAGCATTGGTTGCTCTTGCAGATGACCCAGGTCTAATTCTGATCCATATAACTCCAGTTCTAGGGGATCCAATGCCCTTTTTATGACCTCAGTGGGCATTGCATGACACAAATGCACTTACATGCATGCAGGCAATACATTCATACACATAAAAGTAATTAAAAATTTTTAGTAAGAGTTTAGGGGCTAGAGAGATGGCTCGGTGGTTAAGAACACTGGCTACTTTTGGAGAGGATCTAGGTTCAGTTCTCAGCACCCGCATGGTAGGTAATAATCACCCATATAATTCCAGTTCCAGATCTGACACTCTCTTCTGACCTCAAAAACCATTGCATGGCACAGGTGCAGTTACATAAATGCAGGTAATACATTCATGCACATTAAAATAAAAAATAATAGGGGCTGGAGAGATGGCCTAGCGGTTAAGAGTGCCGACCGCTCTTGCAGAGGACCCGGGTTCGATCCCCAGCACCCACATGGCGGCCGAGAACCATCTGAAACTCCAATTCCAGGAGAACTCCAGTTCCAGGGGAATCCGACACCCTCTTCTGACCTCTGCGGCATTGCACGACACGGGTGCACACACCTGCATGCAGACAGTACATTCATACACATAAGAAATAAATAAAAATATCAAAAAAATAAAAATAATGAAATATTTTAAAAAGAAAAATTTAGCAATGGGGAGATAGCATAGTCAGGAAGCACGAGCATAAAGACCCTGAGTTCAGTTCCTAGCACTTGCATTTAAAAAAAGGTAAGCATTGTGATACACTCTTGTAATCCTAGTAATTCTAGTAGTGGGAAATCAGAGACAGATTTCCCCCTCACTGGCAAGACAGTCTAGCCTAATTGGTAAACCCCATCCCAGTCTCAAAAATCAAGGTTAATGAGGAAGGACACTTATAATTGACCGTTGGCCTCCACACATACACATTCATGTGTGCCCACATACACATTCATGTGTGCATACACCCAAACACACACACATATACACGAGCACAGAGACAAGAGTAAGAATTTGTAGATGTTATAGATAGAAGGATTACCATCCCAGGAATTTAAGATAATTGAAAGTCAGGAAGAAACTATATTTCAAATTATTAACGAAGTCTTCTATTTCAGCCAAAGTACAGAACTAGGAAATGGATTCACCTGGATTCACCATTAAAGTAAAACTGTATTTTAAAATGTGTAGTTTAAGATACTGTGCCTCAGATAAATGAGGACAGTGGTCACTGAGAAGCAGAAACCCCCAAAAATAAGCCCTGGTAAAAAAAGGAGTGAATTGCTGTCCAGAGTTTTTAACAATATATTACCCAAATACACAGTTTTCAACAAAAAGTGAGAGTCACAAAGATATATAAAAATGTGATCCATTTAAAAGCAAACCAAGCCAGGCGTGGTGGCACACACCTTTAATCCAGCACACGGGAGGCAGAGGCAGGTGGATCTCTGTGACTGCAAGGCCAGTTTGGTCTACATATTGAGTTCCAGGACAGCTGGAGCTACAGGGAGACCCTGTCTCAAAAAGACCAAAAAGAAAATAATAATTAAATTAAAGCAGAGCAAGCCAGGTGTGGTGGCACATGCCTTTAATCCCAGCCAGTACTTGGGAGGCAGAGGCAGGTGGATCTCTGTGAGTTCAAGGCCTGGTCTACGTAGCAAGTTCCAGGCCAGCTGGGGCTACAGGGAGACCCTGTCTCAAAAAAAAAAACAAAAAACAGAGCAAAATAAGAACTGAGTGGTGGCACATATCTGTAATCCTTGCATTGGGAGGCTGGAGCAGGAAGACTGTAGGACAGCCTGCATATGTAGCAAGTACCAGATAAGACCAAGCTACTTCAAAGTAAATGAACAAATGAATAGATAAATAAACAAGCAAGTGAATGGATGAATGAAAGAAAATAAACTACTTATGAGGGGCTCAGTATTTTTATTATTATTTTAGATAACATATAAAATAATGGGCTTCATTATGCTGTTTTCATGTGTGTATATCATTGTCTTTTGTTTATATTCACTCCCCCAATAATGCTGGCTTCCTTTCTCCCCTCCATAGTTCTTAATTTAATGTCCATGTGTACACAAGAATGTTATCTATATTATAGATATTTAAATCTACATAGCATAGGTCAAAAGCAAACATGCAGTATCTGGTTCTCTTCCCCTCACTGCCTTCTCTTGCCCCTATTTGTTAGGACTCTTCCACTCTCCACATTGTCCCCTTAGGCTTTGATGTCCCATATATACAGATTTTTTAAAATAATTCTGCATGTGAAGGGAAATATGCAATATTTGTCTTTCTATGTTATTTTGATTAACATGTCCAGTTTCATCCATTTCCTTGTAAAATAACATAATTTCATTCTTATGGCTGGATAAAACCCCATTCTGTATGTATGGCATAGTTTAGTTATCTGTTCCTTTATTCGTGGGCATCTAGGCCGATTCTGTGTGGATATGCAAGTATCTCCATGCTGTGTTGACTTAGATTACTTAGAGTATACCAAGGAAAGTTATACCTGGATCATATAATAGTTCTAGTTTTAGTTTTTTGAGGCATTTCCTTACTGATTTGTATAGTGACTGACCTAGTTTATATTTCTGCCAGGAGTGGTAAGTTTATAAGTGTCCCTGTCCTCCCTCCTGCCCCTCTATCTTCACCAGGCTTTGTGTTATTTACTTGATAATTGCCATGATTACAGCAAGTTGTAATCTCAATGTTGTTTTCATTTTGCTTGGTTTGGGTTAATTTGTAACTTGACCCTATCCCTTGACTATGTGGTTGTCTTTATCAGTGAGATGTGTTTTCTTCAATGTAAAATCACTTTATTGTAATGAACTCACAAAAATCACCTAGAGAGTTGACCTTCTGTAAGGGAGTGGTACTAGATAAGCTGAACTGGCTTCAGTAGATGCATTTATACTGAGGGACAATTCAATAAAAGATATATATTGAAAAAAATCACTCAGCTAGATTAATAATCTATTGTTTCTTTGAGACCACAGATAGTCTTGTTTTTTTTTTAATCCATCAGATAGTCTGTATTGGTCAAATACAGCTCAAATCTGTATCTCTTTATTGGTGAGTCAAGGCCATTTATATTTAAGAATATTATTGTGAAATGTTTACTAATTCCTGTAATCTGGTTGGTTGGATTATTGTTTATATGTTCTTTTTCTAGTACTGTTATTATTAGGGGGTTCCTGGTTTGCTGTGCTGGAGTCCTTCTTAGCTCTCCTTTGTTTATCTATTCTCACAAAAAAGTGTTCTTTCCTGTGCATTGATTGAGACTTTTTTTTTCTCTATGTATAGTACTGCTGCAAATGTCTTCTGTGGTGGTGGTTTATGCTTGTCTTGAAATGTCCTATCATTGAAATGTCTTGAAATGTCTCTGTCAATTTTAAATCATAAGTTTTCTGGGTGTAGCAGTTTTGGTTGGCAGGTATTTATTTTCGGGGTTTGAAACATATCATTCCTGGCTTTTAGGGTTGTTAGCAAGATATCAGATATTATTCTGATATTTTACTTTTTTCTAGATTCTGTCCAGTTGGCAATTAAGTGCCAGGTCTGGTGGTGCACACCTTTAGTTCCAGCACTCAGGAGGTAGAGGCAGGCTAATTTCCATGAGTTTGATGCCAGCCAGTCTATGTAGCAAGTTTCCGGCCCATCTAGGGCTACATAATGAATGTTCTTGTCTCAAAAAAAACAAAACAAAAAACAACAAAAAAAACAAAACAAAAAGAGAGAGTAAAGGACCTGCCTCCAGGAGGGATCAGAGAGCAAAGGACACACCTCCAGGATGGATCAGAGAGCAAAGGACCCACCTCTAGGAGGGATCAGAGAGCAAAGGACACACCTCCAGGATGGATCAGAGAGCAAAGGACCCACCTCCATGAGGGATCAGAGAGCAAAGGACCCACCTCCAGGATGGATCAGAGAGCAAAGGCAGAGAGTAAAGGACACAGCTTCAGGATGGATCAGAGAGTAAAGGACCCACCTCAAGGATGCATCAGAGACCAAAGGACCCACCTCCAGGATGGATCAGAGAGCAAAGGACCCACCTCCAGGATGGATCAGAGAGTAAATGACCCACTTCCAGGATGGATCAGAGAGTAAAGGACCCAGCTTCAGGATGGATCAGAGAGTAAAGACCCAGCTTCAGGATGGATCAGAGAGTAAAGACCCAGCTTCAGGATGGATCAGAGAGTAAAGGACCCACCTCCAGGATGGATCAGAGAGTAAAGGACCCACCTCCAGGATGGATCAGAGAGCAAAGGACCACCTCTAGGATGAATCAGAGAGTAAAGGACCCACCTCCAGGATTGGACCTCAGGATGTACAGAGAGTAAAGGAACCACCTCCAGGATGATCAGAGAGCAAAGGACATCTCCAGGACAGACTAGAGAGTAAAGAACCCATCTCACAAATAGATTAGAGAGTAAAGGAACCACCGTCCAGGGATGGATCATAGAGGAAGGACCCAGCTCCAGGATGGATCAAGGAGCAAAGGACCCACCGCCAGGATGGATCAGAGAGAGTAAAGACCCACCTCCAGGATGGATCGAGAGTAAAGGACCCACATCCAGGAAGGATCAAGAGTAAAGGACCCACATCCATGATGGATCAGAGAGCAAAGGACTCATTTCCAGGATGGATCAGAGAATACAGGACATTGCTCTAGGATGGATGAGAGAGCAAATGACCCAGCTACAGGGTGGATTTGAGAGTAAAGGACCAGGCTCTAGGATGTATCAGAGAGCAAACCGCCCAGCTCCAGGAATGATCAGAGAGTAAAGGAGACCCAGCGACAGAATGGATAGAGAGCAAAGGACCCACTTTCCCATCCAGGATGGATCACAGAGTAAAGGACCGCCTCCAGGATGGATCAGAGAGCAAAGGACCCAGCTCAAGGATGGATCAGAAGAGGCAAAGGACACACTTCTAGGATGATCAGAGTAAAAGGACCGGACCCGCTTCCAGGATGGAGTCAAGAGTGAAGGACCCTCTTCTAGGATGGATCAGAGAGTAAACGGCCCTTCTCCAGGATGGATCAGAGAGCAAAGACCCACCTCCAGGATGGATCAGGAGTAAATGACCTGGATTCAATGTGGATCAGAGAGTAGGACCCAGCTCCAGCATGGATAGAAAGGCATGGATCTGCTCCAGGAATGGATCCAAGAGAAAATAAAACACATCAAAAGAACAAATATCTCTAATCTAGGCTATCTATCTATCTATCTATCTATCTATCTATCTATCTATACTGCATTGCCTACTACCTGGTCGAACATACATACACAAAGAATATAATATATATAGATAATAGATAGATAGATAGATAGATAGAATAGATGATACTCCCAAAAGATCTCATTGTGGGAGTCCTCTATAGGACTTTTGGTGTGGATTTATTATATGGTTTTTCCCATGTTGTTGATTTTTCTTTGTGCTTTTGATTCCTTTTGTTTGTAATCTGACATGAAATTCAAGTGTTTCTTCTTGTGAAAAAAATAAAAAAATTTAAAAAAGTGATAGTACTAACCATTGCAAAAAGACAGGAAAATCTGAACAGACTTGGCAGTAGGTTGAATCAACAGGGTAAAACCTCCCAACAAAGAAAATTCCAGGATGAGATGAAATCATTGCTGAATTCCACCAAATTCTGAAAGGGACATAAACATTAGTCCTCAAACTCTTCCAAAAATAGAAGAGAAGGGAACACTTCAAATGCCAGTATTTCCCTGTTACCAAAGCCAGAGCGAGTCATCCCAAGAAAACAGAATTACATCTTTTGTGAATATAGATCCAAAAGTATACTTAATAAAATAATAGCGGGGCTGGAGAGATAGCCTAGCAGTTAAGAGCGCCGACTGGCTCTGGCAGAGGACCCAGGTTTTGATGGATCCCCAGCACCCACAATGGGTGGCCTAAACAGTGAGTTAAAGGCCCGAGCCTGGCCTACATTGCAAGACCCTTAACTGAATAAAATAACAAAAAACTAGATTTTCGAATGAAAACTAACTACAATTTATAACATGTACTATTAAATAAAGAAAGCGCTGATTAATCGGCAAAAAAAAAAAAACTGTCTGTAAACTCAATTCCAGGAGAACTCCAGTTCGCAGGGGATCCGACAACCCTCTTCTGACCTCTGGCACCATTGCACAACACGGGTGGAACTACAACCTGAATCGACAGATATCATTCATACACAGAGAAAATAAGAAATAAATAAATAAATTAATTAATTAAATAAATAAAATAATAGCAAACTAAATCCAGCAAAATAGTAAGAGATTGTGAGTCAGGATGAAGTGTGGTTTATTCCACAACTAGAATGTGTGGTTCAGCAACTGAAAACTGATTAGCAATAAAGCCAGATGATAATATCTGCTGGTGCAGAAAGAAAAACTCTTTAACAAAATCCAACATCCTTTTAGGGTGAAAAATTAATTCCTGATTTCAAAAGTTATTTTTCAGATTAGGAATAGGGTAATTTTTTGGCAAGGCTTGGTGGCACATGTCTTTAATCTCAGTACTCGGGAGGCAGAGGCAGGGCGATCCTCTGTGAGTTCAAGGCCAGCCTGGTCTACATAGCAAGTTCTAGGCCACCTGGGGCTACAGGGAGACCCTGCCTCAAAAAGACAAAGACAAGGTGAAAAAAAAGATAAGGGGACTTTCTCAATATTGTAAAGAAATGAATCAAAACCTGCAGATAATATCATACTCAGTAATGAAGGATGGAACCTTTCCCCTAAGATCAGAAGGAAAAGACAAGAATATATATATATATATTTTGCGACAGGGTCTCCCCATAGCCCCAGCTGGCCTGGAACTCACTCTGTAGACCAGGCTGGCTATGAACTCACAGAGATCTGCCTGCCTCTGCCTCCTGAGTGCTAGGATTAAAGGCCTCTGCCACCATGCCTGGCTTAAAGATGGTTCTTAGCCACCATGTGGGTGCTAGGAATCAACCCAGGTCCTCTGCAAGAGCAGTTGGAGCTCTTAACCGCTGAGCCGTCTCTCCAGCCCTGAAACTACTGAATTTATCTATAGTATATACTTCTTGAATTTTATTTTTTATTATGTTTTTAATGTATCTGTGGGGGATGGGCATACCATGGCTCACATGTAGAGGAGGGGGACAACCTCTGGAATCAGTTCTTGCCTTCCACTATGTGGTCCTGGGGATCAAACTCAGGTTTCTCAGGCTTGGCGGTAAATACTTTTTCTTACTGAGTCATTAGCTGGCCCCTATTTTGTGGTTTAAAACATTTTCCACATAAAGAATAACATCAAGTGAGAACAGAGATAGTTTTAATTCATTTTTTTCATTTTGAAATCATTTCACTTTTTTTTCTTTCCTAATTGATCTGGCTTGAGCTTTCCAGTACAATGCTGAACAGAAGTGGTTAAAATAGGCATTCTGGCTGCTCTTCCAGAGGACCTGAGTTTGATTCCCAGTACCACATGGTGGCTAAGGACTGTCCTTGACTCAAATTCCAAGGTGTCTTATGCTCTCTTCTGACCTCAAAAGGCATTGCATGGCAGGGGTGCCCTTTCACACAAGCAGACGATATACTCATAAACATAAAATAAAAATTCAGTAGTTTCAATGTATTATATCAATTTACAAAATTAAGTTGTATTTCTTCACACTAGCAATAAATAATCTAGACTGGAAATTAAGAACATAATCCCATTTACACTAGAATAAAAAAAAATTGTCAAGGAGAACCAAAAATTGTAAATTGGAAAATATTGCTGAAAGAAATTAGAGAAGATGCAAATAAATGGGAAGATGTATGTGTTCATTCTAAGGCATTAGAATGATAAACATTAGCTCAAGTAGTCCAACAGTAGCCACACCACACTGGAGAGGCTGAGAATCCAGGGAATTGCTCAGTCTGCAAGGCTGGATGTCTCAGTAGTCCCAATCTAGTGCTGAAGGCACGATGGATTCCAGGAGATCTGTGGGTCTCAGTACACGCTGGGATCCGAAGGGTTGATCACAGCAGCAAGACAAACTCACCAGTGAGAGAGAGGCAAGCAGCAGGAAAAAAGGGACCAGCTCCCTCTGCCATGACCTTTTATAACTATCTGCCAGCAGAAGTGTGATGGTTAATCCTGGGTGTCAACTTGACTGGACTAAGGATGAACAAATAAGAGAAAAAGGATCTTCGGATTGGACCACCTCAACCCGGATGGCCCACCCCAAATGTGGGCATTACCTTCTGCCAGCAGGCAGTATAAAAGGCCAAGGCAGAGGGAGCTGGTCCCTATTTTCCTGTGGCTTGCCTCTCTCATCTGGTGAGTTTGTCTTGCTGCTGTGATCAACCCTTTGGATCCCAGTGTGTACTGAGACTGGCAGATCTCCTGGAATCCATCGGGCCTTCAGTACTAGATTGGGACTACTGAGACATCCAGCCTTGCAGACTGAGCAGTTCCCTGGATTCTCAGCCTCTCCAGTGCGGCGTGTCTACTGTTGGACTCCTTGAACCCTGTCACGTAAGCAAATCAATAAATTGTGTATAGCTATATATTCGTCCTGTTGCTTCTGTTTCTTTAGAGAACCCTGACTAATACAAGAAGGTAACACCCACATTTGGGGTGGGCCATCCAGGTTGAGGTAGTCCAATCCAAAGATCCTTTTTCTCTTATTTGTTCATCCTTAGTCCAGTCAAGTTGACACCCAGAATTAACCATCACAGCAACTGACCTCAAACAGCTAAAATAATTTTGAAAATAAATGCAAAGTTTTGAAGGGCTCAAAAGTTCTGATCTCAAAACTTACTATGAGCAACAGTACAGAAACAGTATGACCTAGGGCTGGGGAGACAGCACAGTGGATAAAATGCTAGGCACTGCAGCATGGGCCTGTAGTTCTAACACACTTAAGGCAAGGTAGGAAGAGTCCGGGGAATCCTCGGAAGCACACAGGCCAGCTGGCCCAGAATACACAGCAGTGATCAAGGGACCCTGACTCCAGGTGGAATGAGGGGGAGGATTAATCTCTGAGGTCCTGTGACCTATACATATGTGCTCACACACATAAACACACAAGCATATATGCACATGTGACTATACTGGATAGATTTAGTGTCACCTTAACACACCTGGGTTCAGGGAGCCTTAATTGGGGAATTGCCTCCTTTGGATTGGCCTGTGGCCATGTCTGTGTGGGGTGTTTTATTAATTGTTGTGTGATGTGGGAGGGCCTGGCCCACTGTGGGCAGGTGGTCCTGTATTGTATAAGAAAGCAGACTGAGCATGGGCCAGAGGAGCAAGCCACTAAGCAGGGGTCCTCTATGGCCTGTGCTTCAGCTCTTGCCTCCTCAAGGATCCTGCCTTGAGTTCCTACCTTGGGCTCCCTCAGTGATGAACTGTGATTCAAGAGATGTAAGATGAATAAACCCTTTCTGCCTCAAGTTGGTATTGGTAAGAGTGTTATGTCACAGCAGTTGAAGACAAGCTAGAACAGTGATATAAAGAGAATAATAAGCCACAGACTGAAAAGAATTGCAAGTCATATCTAAATGTAGTGCTTACACAAAGAACTCTGGAAATTCATCAAAGAAAACAACCCAGTAAAAAATGAGTGCCAGATGTGGTGGCCCATGCCTTTAATCCCAGCACTGAGGAGGCAGAGGCAGGTGGATCTTTGTGATTGTGCGTTCAAGGCCAGCCTGGTCTGCATAGTGAGTTCCAGGCCAGCTGGGGCTACAGGGAGACCGTGTCTCAAAAAAGAAAAGAAAAAAGAAAAAAAAAAAAAGAAAGGAAACAAAATGAGCAAATCAAATACTGCAGATGAATGAATAAACTGGTGTACTCAACCACTAGAATATTATTTAACACTAGAAAAAATTAAAAGGAAAAAGAAAAATAATGGACTGCTAAACAATGAGAAGAAATGGAGAAACTCAAGTGCATATTACTAAGTAAAAAGCCAATCTGAAAATAGTGTCTACTATGTGGTTCTAATATATAAACTCTGGAAAAGATAAATCAGGGAGGGACTGGTGAATCTGCTGAGCTCAGAGAATTTTTAGAGCGGTGAAACAGCTGTTGGATAAGACTGTTGTGAGTAGGTGTCATTAATGCTTTTGTTAACCCCTCCAGAATTTATACCACCCAGAGTGAATGTAATGTGCCCTGGGTAGTAATGAACCATCCATATAGGTTCATGGGTTTTAACAAATGTATTACTCTGTCATGGATGTGTTAGAGTGGTCCTATGCATCTGGGAAAGGAAGGATTATATGGAGACTGTCTTGTGGTAGTGCATAGTTTTGTTATAAGACTAAAATTTCTCTAAAAGATAAGTCTATGTATCCATGTACCAATTCTGGATCCTGTGAATATGCAGCCTTACATAGCAAAGGTGGCTGTAAAGATATGAATAAAGTTAGGAACTTGAGACTGAAAGATTTTCTCAGATTCTTCAGGTGGGTCTCTCTAATGAAAAGCATCTCTATGACAGCAGAGCCAAAGTATCAGAAGCAGATGTGACAATGGAAGAAGTCAAGAGTGGTTTGAGGACACAGGCCTGAGTCAACACAGGCAGGTGGCATCTAGAGACTCCACTACAACCTTTAGAAACATTGCAACCCTGTCCACTTTTGTTTTGGCCCCACTGGTGGGTTGAAGATTATCCTCTTAATATTCATGTCTGCCTGGAACCTTAAAATTTGATGACTTGGAAATGGGTTCTTTGTCAGGTATTCACTGAATAGAGATGATGTCACACTAGACTGAAGTAGGAGTTGACTTCAATTACTGGTATCTTATAAAAAGCCAGGGCTGGAGTGATGGCTCAGTGGTTAAGAGCACCAACTGCTCTTGCAGAGGACCCAGGTTCGATTCCCAGCACCCACATGGCAGCTAAGAACCAAGAACCTTCTGCTGGGTGTGGTGGCAAAAGCAGGCAAATCTCTGTGAGTTCAAGGCCAGCCTGGTCTACATGTCAAGTTTCAGGATAGCTGGGGCTACAGGGAGATCCTGTCTCAAAATGACAAAACAACGAAAACAACAACAACCGCTTCTGTTAAAAAGTAGTGAGGGGAGCTGGAGAGATGGCTCAGTGGTTAAGAGCACTGGCTATTCTTCCAGAAGACCCAGGTTTGATTCTCAGCTCCCGAATGGCAGCTAACAATCGTCCATAATTCCAGTTCTAGGAATCCAACAACCCCTTCCGACCTCTTTGGGCTTTGCATAACGCAGGTGCACTTACATACATGCAAACATATAAAAATAATAAAAGAAAAAAATTAAGTAATGTGATAAGCAAATGGAGATAAGAAAATAGATAATGAGTAAGAAGGGGCCCATCCCGATGGGAGCTTGGGACTTCAGGGATACTGAGGCAGGAGCTGGCTGTACCATGGCTTCCGCCACAGGCCTGGTGAGAAGGGGCCGACCCTGCTGGAGGCTTGGGACTTCAGGGACACTTAGGCAGCAGCCAGCTGCACCATGGCTTCTGCCATAGACCCAGTAAGGGGTCCGCCCTGCTGGGAGCTCAGTTCTTCAGGGACATTGAGGAGGTAGTCAGCTGCCTCCCAGCTTCTGCACCAGGCTGGATACAAGCAGGCTCACGCCACTGGGAGCTTAAGTCTTCAGGGATACTGAGGCAGCAGCCAGGTTGCTGGCGCAGGGGCCAAATACCCCCCCCCCGAGTCAAACAAAAGGAACAGACCTACATCGAAAGGAAGAAACACTTGAATTTCACATCAGATAACAAGCAAAACAAATCACAACCATATGCCAGATGCACAAAGAAAAATCAACAACATGGGAAAAACAAATAAGAAATCTCCATTAAACTGTTACCAGTCTTATAGAGGACTCCAACAATGAGATCTCCCTGGAGGTAAACCAGGACACAGATCTTAAAAGAACAATCATAGATACACTCAAAGAAATCAAGGACCTAAAGGGAGAGAATGACCAACTTCGGAAGGAAACGGAAATGCTGAAAAAAATCTCAGGCTGAAATGAAAAAGGAAATCGAGAACTCATCCAATCAACATGAAAGGGCAAGAGAAAGCCTCAGTAACAGAATGGATGAAGCGGAAAATAGAATAGCAACCCTAGAAGATAATGTGGAAGAACTGAAGAGCTCAAGCGAAGACTATGAAAAATTTAAAAAAACACAGGAGTGGAATAATCAGGAAATGTGGGACACCATGAAGAGACCAAACCTCCACATCATAGGTATAGAGGAAGGAGAAGAATCCCAGGACAATGGTATGGATCAGATCTTCAACAGAATTATAGACGAAAACTTCCCCACATTGAAAAAAGACACACCCATACAAATATAAGAAGCACATAGAACACCAAATAGACAAGATCAGAAAAGAAACTCCCCACACCATATACATTTGAGAGATACTGTCCAGATCACCACAGTGTCTATTTCATGTCCAGTAGTTTGTCATGCTTAGTTTGTACATGTTTAACTATAATCATGGTTATAGAAGGCATTGAAACACAGATCTCTAAAGAACGTGCAATACTGCATTGTGTGCTCTTCACATTTGGAAACACATTTAACACTTTATGTGGTACCTATATCAATGGGCTGTGAGCAAATACCATGTTTTAAAAGGTTATTGACCTCCTTTCCTAAGCTCTTTTCCAAGCCAGTAGCTTTACTTCTTTGACTCAAGGTACACTTTATTTTGTAACAAGAGAAGACAGCACAGTAAAGTTGTGCTCTGCATGTCAGCAGTTGAGGTTAATGATGAGGAAGGAATGTGCAGGGGTGTGTTTTCATCTTGCACCTGAGTTTCCGCCTCTCCTGGGCATCCTCGAGGAACAGAGTTCCTGATACCCTCTGTGCAGCCCGTGTTGGGGCTGAATGAAGATGGCTCATGCTGATAGCTGTGGTAGCCACTGGGGAGAGATGATGACCAGTGCAGTAGTACAAAGGCTGAATCCTTAGGAAGATATGAGAAGGGAGTGACTCTTAATTCCCCCGCCATAGAGGGGGGGGTCTTTCTTTTAATCTTTCATGAATAATGTTTTATTTACCATTTTATTACAGAAAATGCCATGTGTAAACAGGGAGCATTACAACGTAATGTACCCCACATGCCTACCACAGCCTCTGGAGTTTACTATTCTTTTTTTTCTTTTCAATAATTATTTATTTATTTTTTTTTTATTTTTTATTGAGCTTTCATACATTTCATACAATGGTTCTTAATCAAATTTAGACCCCCTCCTCCCTCCATACTCCCCAATTCCCCATCGGAACTCATGCATTGTACCTGTGTTAAGTCCTATCTAGTCAAGCTTTTGTACCAAGATGTCCTTCTGTGCAAATTCATCCACTGGAATCTAGTCAGTACATCAAAAGATCATAAGTAAGGCAAGGAGTTTACTATTCTTGATTCTTCAACTTCCCCTTGCTTTGGGAACAAGGAGCCTTATGCATTTTAAAGCAAATCACAGGCATTATAGTTCATGTGTAAATATATCAGTGCAGTTAACAGTCCTGACTCAATTCAAAGTGCTTCAGGATCTAAAATTTTGAGCATCATGTTGGTACTCAAAAGTTACAGGTTTTGTAGCATTTCCAGTTTCAAGTGTGGTGAGTAGAAATACATATTTGTGAAGGCCTATACAAATACTACCCCAAAATCCCAAACCCCAGAGCCAAGCAAGATGGCTTAGTGGGTAAAGAAAGATGTTTAGCACCAAGCCTGACAGCCTGAGTTCCATACCTGGGACTTGCATAGTTGAAGAAGAGAACCAATTCCAGAAAGTTGTCTTCTGACTGCCATGCATTCCTGGTGGCCCCCCTCTCCCACAGAATAAATGTAAACAATAAAATCTCTGAAATCAGAACACTCTGGTCTAAGCATTTTGGACAAAGGTATAACACACACACAAACACACACACATATATACACAAACACACACACACACCACACACACATATATATATACATATATATATGTTAAGTCTTAGAAAAATGGCCACCTACCATTGTCATACCTGAAAAATTAGTAATGCCATTTTATTAATAGTCTTTCTTTTTTTTCTACCACTATACTAACGAGGATTTTTTTATTAATTATTAATAGTCTTTCATTGCTTTTCCTTTATTGTCTCAAACCTGTCTTTTCACAACTGGATTATGTAAATCAAGATCTGAGATGTATACACATTGGATTTGATGGTTTCTTAAGTTTTTATAAATAGTATGCTATCTTCCACATCCTGGATGTAGCTTTTTACATCCCTGGGTATTATTTAACATGTTTCTCTATCACTTATTTTTCCTGTAAAGTAACAGATGTTAAAAATTGATTAGATTCAGGTTCATTTCTTGCAGTGATACCTCATAGGTAGTTTCCATTATATTACGTACAGAAGTACATCAAACCTGTTTGTCTCTATATGTTAGTGAGTGGCATTAAGAATGCCTGTGCTTGGAAGGCAGAGGCAGGCTGATCTTTGTGAGTTCAAGACCAGCCTGGTCTACAGAGCAAGTTCCAGGACAGCTGGGGCTATAGGGAGACCCTGTCTCGATAAGACCAAAAAAAAAAGAATGCTTGTGGGCCAAGCATGGTGGTGCACACCTTTAATCCCAGCACTTGGGAGGAAGAGGGAGGTGGATCTCTGTGAGTTCAAGGCCAGCCTGGTCTACAGAGAGTTCCAGAACAGTCAGAGCTACAGGGAAGACCCTGTCTCAAAAAGACAAAAGCTGGGCGTGGTGGCACATGCCTTTAATCCTAGCACTTGGGAGGCAGAGGCAGGAGGATCTCTGTGAGTTCCAGGACAGTCAGAGCTACAGGGATACCCTGTCTCAAAAAAGAAAAAAGAATGCCTGTGGATTCAGGTGGTGGTAGCATGATTGTGTTCCCATCAACCTTTAGCTGAACCAATCACACATTGGTTCCTTGCCACACAGTGTGTTGCACTAGGAGAGCTTAAAAAGTTTTGCCAGCATACAGGCAAAACTATTCTTTTTTATTGAGGCATAATGTTTGTACATTTATATGATATATAATAATCAAAGATAATAAAATATTTCCTTCTCTTTAAACATTGTTCTAGTTTGTCTTCCATTACTGTGACAAAACACTCTGACCGACACCAACTTGGGGAGGAAAGGGTTTATTCAGCTTATATCTCCTGGGTCACAGTTCATCACTTAGGGAGCCCAAGGCAGGAATTCAGGGCAGGAACTTGGAGTCAGAAGCTGAAGCACAGGCCATGGAGGAATGCTGTTTACTGTAAGGCTTGTTCCCCTGGCCCAGGCCCAGCCTGCCCTCTTATACAGTACACAGCAACCTGCCCAGGGTGGCACTACCCATAGTGGGCTGGGCCCTCCCACATTGCCCAACAATCAAGACAATACTCCACAGACGTGGCCACAGGCCAGTCCAATGGAGTCAATTCCCCAATTGAGGCTCCCTCAACCCAGGTGTGTCAAGTTGACACTAAAGCTATCCAGCTTAAACATTAATCATTTTGTATGGAGGAATTTCATTCTCTTCTAAGTCATTTTGAAATATCGCATAGATTGTTTTAACCAAGAGTACCTACTGTGCTAAAGAACCAGAGTTCTTCCTCCACTTTGTGCTTTGTTCCCTTATTGAACCTTTTTCCAGTCCCTGCCTTTTCCCACCTCTAGTGGTGACTATTCCATTCAGTTTTCCTACAAGATTAACTTAACTATCTTTCACAAACAAGTGATAACATGATATTTGTCTTTCCCTGTCTGCTTATTTCTCTTAACATAACGATCCCCTCCTAGTTGCTGCAGATGACTGTCAGTGTCCCATTCCTTTTATGACTGAGTAGTGTCCAGTGTGTAAAGATACCACACCTTTATCGATTCATCCACGGAAGAGAATCTGAACTGGTTCTATATTTGTAAACAGTGCTATAATAAATATGGGACTATAAGTATTTTTTGGTATAATGACTTCATCTTTGAATATATTATTCCCATCAGGGGAATTTCCTGGTCATATGATAATCTGATGATTTGCTTTTTGGTGTTCACTGGATATATATCCTGATATTAATCCCTTGTTAGATGAGTAATTTGCAAATACTGTCCCATTGTGTAGGTTGATCCTCTTATTTCCTTTTGTGTGCAGAAGCTTCTTAGTTGATCATAATCCCATTTGTCTGTTTTCATTTTGTGGCCTTCGGGGCCCCCATCTTTAAAACCAGTCATTCTGTCACATCAGTGCACTGAAGCCTTTTTCCTGCTTCCTTGTGGTAACTTCATAGTTTCATGTTTCTTCAAATTTAGATGTTGGGTCCATTTTTGTTGTTCAATAGACCATTATCAGGTGAAGTCTAGTTTCATTCTAGTCCAGTTTTGTCAGCACTATTTATTAAAGAGACTGGCATTTTTTGCCTATTGTATGTATGCTTTTAGTTTCCTTATAAAAAGAAATCAATTGGATTTACAGGATTTAATTTCTGGGTTTTCTTTTCTGTTGCATTTGTCTATTTTTATGCCAGTATCATGCTGCTTGGATTAGAGTAGTTTGTAGTATACATACAGACAGGGTCTGGTATCATGCTGCTTGGATTAGTTTGTAGTATACATACAGACAGGGTCTGGAGTCACTCAGGTTGGCCTCAAATTAGCTTTCTCATAAGTCTCATAATTTCCATTGTGGTTATCTCTCATTTCCTTGGTTAAATTTATTCCTAAATGTTTTATTTCATGGCTTTTGTAAATGGACTGAAATCTTCATTTCCTTTTCAGCAATTTCATTATTGATGCATAAAAATTTAACTTTTGTATGGTGGATTTATATCTTAAAACATGTTTTATTATTTTTATGTATCTGAGTGTTTTGTCTGCATGTATGTAAGTGCACCTGTGTTATACAATGCTCACAGAGGCCAGAAGAGGGTGTCAGATTCCCTTGGTACTAGAGTTACAGATGCTTGTTAGCCATGTAGTGGGTGCTGGGAATTGAACCCACATCCTCTGCAGGAGCAGCCAGTGCTCTTAACCACTGAGGCATTGCTCCAGCCATGTGAATTTACAATTTTCTAAAACCAAATTTTCTTTTTTTTTATGTGTATGAATGTACTGTCTGCATGTAGGTTTGTGCACCCCTGTCGTGCAATGCCGCGGAGGTCAGAGGAGGGTGTCGGATTCCCCTGGAACTGGAGTTCTCCTGGAATTGGAGTTGCAAATGGTTCTCAGCAGCCATGTGGGTACTTTATTCCACTGTAGTCTGATAGAATGCATGCAGTAATTTCAAACCTTTTGTATTTGTTGAGATTTCTTTTGTGCCCCAGTATGTGGTCGATTTTGGAGAATGTTCCATGAGGTGCTGAGTAGAAAGTATATTCTCTGGTGTTTGGGTGGAATATTCTGTAGATGTCTGTGAGATCCATTTGATGTATTGTATTGTTCAGTTCTGATATCTCTCTGTTTATTTTTTGTCCAGTTGATCTATCCAAGGGGCTTAGTGGGGTGTTGAAATCTCCCACTATTAGTGTGTTAGGATTAATCTGTGTCTTGAGATCCTGCAGAGTAGTGTTTATAAAGTTAGGTGCACCAGAGTTTGGCGCATAGACATTTAGGATTGTGAAGTCTTCATAATTAATTGTTCCTTTGACAAGGATGTAATGGCCCTCTTTGTCTCTTCTGATTAGTTTTACTTTGAGATCTATTTTTTCTGATATTAGAATAGCCACTCTGGCTTGTTTCTTGGCACCATTCGCTTGGAATATTTTTTTTTTCCATCCTTTCACTCTAAGGTGGTATCTGTCTTTGAGGGTGAGATGAGTTTCTTTTAGACAGCATATAGATGGGTTTCTTGGAGGCAGCATATAGATGGATTCAGTTTCCTAATCCATTCTCCCAGTCTATGCCTTTTGATTGGGGGGTTTAGACCATTGGTATTTAAGGTTATTATTGAGAGATGTGTGTTGCTTCCTTTCATCTTATTTTTTGTTTGCATTCTTGGCCTAGGTCTGTATTTACTCTATTATGCTTTTGTTGATTTCTCTCTTTAATTGGTTAGGGATAGTTGCTCCTTTCCTCTGTTCTTTGGATTGCTTCAAGGATTTTCTGAAGTGTTGGTTTCTTTCTTTTTTTGTCTTTTTTTTTTTTTTATTGATGCTTTGTGTATTTCATACATCATTTTCCAATTCAGTTCAGGCATATTTCCCTTTCCCTTCCCCAGTCCTACCCCACCCCATCCCAGATCATGCATTCTGCCGTAACTGTCCTGCATCTTTCTCTCAGTTTTTTTTTTTAATTTTTAGCAATAAGTGATAATTTATGAGTACAAGCATCCTTCATGTAAAACCAATTTGCAAGCAGTTGTGCCCAAACCCACACAGCCCATGGGTCCCACCATCCAGCAGGGGGGGCTTGTATGTTCAATCAAGTTGATCAAATGAGTGTCCAGTCTATATTGTTGTAGTTTCACCATTAACCCCAATCGCAGCCCTTACATTCTACCACGCCCCCTCTTCCGCAGATTGTTCCCTAGGCTTAGAAAAGGGGCACAGGTGGATGAGAAGCAAAACAGTCTACTTTCTCTGGAGCTGTTGTTTTGGACTCTGGTCAATTCTGGCTGTTTCCTTTCATGGGCTGACAGTTTGTCCAGGAATAACCTTTCAATCCTACTAATGAAGCACAAGCAATTGGATATATAGGTATTTAAACAGCACTGATAGTTATGGTAGATTACTTTGGTATAGACACATATGTTTGGATGGTATGTTAATCCATGAATTACATTTTTTTCCTGTTAAATATGACAGGGTCTTACTGTGGCTTATAACATCTCCTAACCATTAGAGGATGTAAGCTGTGGCATCAGCCGTGGGTTATTCCTCCAAGGAGAGAGCTAATAGCCAATTAGATTTGGGATACACAGGCATATGGCTGCCTCTGCTGCACAGTATTTCCAGGCAGGTGAGGTGTAGCTGGTGCTGACGGTGGAGTCTTGCTTGACTCAAGGAGACCCGTATTTGCTTTATTGGTTTAGTGGCCTTTGGTAACACTCTCTGTATTCCAGAGGCCTGAAGTGTTGGTTTCTTAGACATGTATTCTTTCATCTTGTTCATGTTGTGAAATATTTTTCTTTGTCCTTCAACTGTAACTGACATTTTTGCTGGATATAGTAGGCTGACTTGTATTTTTACTCCACAATGGTCTGAGAAGATATGAGATCTTATTTCAGTTTTTTAATTTTTATTAACATTTGATTCAGGGCTGACTATTATATGAGTTAACCAGAGAATGGTCCATGTGCTGGTAATAATATGTGTTCTGAGGCCTGAAGAGATGGCTCAGCAATTAAGAGCACTAGCTCCTCTTGCAGAGAACTCGGGTTTGATTCCCAGCACCCACCCTTAACAATTGCCCTTAATTCCAATTCCAGGAGAATCCAAGGCCCTTTTCTGACTCTGTGGCATTGCATAACATGGGTGCACCTACACACATAGAAGCAATACACATAAAACAAAAATAAATAAAATACTTTTAAAAAGAGTATGTGTTCTATTCCTGTTGGATAAACCATGTTGTAAATGTCCATTTGCACCATATGAAACTCTTAGCCAATACCTGGAAAGTGTGATACATTCTTATTGTGTGTTGGCTAATATTCTAGTCATTCTAATCGATGCCTTTCCTGGTGAACTGCTATGCTTTTATAGTTACTCATTTTCATCCAGGGAACTTTCTTGGATCACCTTTGTCCTAATTGATTTTTGTTGTTGTTGTTTTTGTTCTTCTTCTGTGAACATGGCACTAACTTGTCTTTCCTGCACAGTAAAGTCATGCCAGTTAACAAACTTTAGCACACATGGGGGGGGCGGGGAGAAGAGAGGAGAGAGAGATTTTATGTATATTAAGATTTTAGGTTTTTTTGTTTTGTTTTATTTTGTTTTGGTCCTTTTCGAGACAGGTTCTCCCTGTAGCCCCAGATGTCCTGGATCTCACTTTGTAGACCAGGCTGGCCTTAAACTAATAAATATCTGCCTGCCTCTGCCTCCCAAGTGCTAGGATTAAAGGCATGCACTACCACACGTGGCTAGATTTTAGTGGTTTATTTTTTTTTTTTAATCCTCTACCGCTGGGCCTGGTAGGTAGAGGCAGGCAGATCTTTGTGAGTTCAAGGCCAGCCTAGTCTACAGAGTTAATTCCAGGACAGCTGGGGCTACAGGGAGACCCTGTCTCAAAAAGACCAAACAACAACAACAACAACAACAACAACAAAACTTCTACCAAGCCTTGCATGGTATCTTGCTTTCATTGAAGCTTGCAAAAGATAGTTACTGAGTGATTATTTCTACTTTATTTACTTATTTTACCCTAAAACTCTTGCAATAAGATTATTTCTACTTTAAAGGAAGGTTTTATGTCCGAGGTACATTTGAAATCTTTTTTTTTTAATTTTTTTAAAATTTTATTTCTTTCTGTATGTGTATGAATGTACTGTCTGCATGCAAGTCTGTGCACCCGTGTCGTGCAATGCCACGGAGGTCAGAAGAGGGTGTCAGATTCCCCTGGAATTGGAGTTTCAGACGGTTCTCGGCCGCCATGTGGGTGCTGGGGATCGAACCCGGGTCCTCTGTAAGAGCGGTCGACGCTCTTAACTGCTAGGCCATCTCTCCAGCCCCCATTTGAAATCTTTTTTGAAGTACTTATAGATCAGTCAGTGGAGCAACCTGAGGTAGAAAGTTGTGTAGTCAAAGTCATGAGAGTGAGGCAAGTAAATTCAGGGCACACATTTGAATTCAAAATGCCAAACCTGGGTATGGCACTAAAAATGCAAACCTGGTCGCTGCAGAGATGGGTTAGCAGTTAAGAGCACTGGCTACTCTTGGCAGAAGACCCTGGTTTAAATGCCAGCACCCATATGGCAGCTAACAACTGTCCCTAACTCCAGTTCCAGGGGATTTGATGCCCTCTTCTGACCTCCCTGGGCACTGCATTGACACAGGTGCACCTACCTGCATGCAGGCATAGCACTCATACACATAAAAATAAATGGTGGTGCACGCCTTTAATCCTAGCACTTGGGAGGCAGAGGCAGGTGGATCTTTGTGAGTTCAAGGTCAGCCTGGTCTACAGAGTGAGTTCCAGGACAGCTGGGGCTACAGGGAGACCCTGTCTCGAAAAGACAAAATAAAAAATAATAAATAAATAAGTAAAACAAGGGCTAGAGAGATGGCTGTGCAATTAAGAGTGCTGACTGCTCTTGCAGAGGACCTGAGCTCTGTTCCCAGAATTCATGTGGTGGCTAACAACTGTCCCTAACTCCAGTTCCAGGGGATCTGACACTCTCTTCTGACCTCCCCGTGCATGACATGGATGCACTTACATATATTTAGGGAATACACACATAACAGAATAAAAGTAAATAAATAAATAATTTTAAAAGAATTCAGGGCTGGAGAGTTGGCTCAGTGGTTAAGAACACTGAGCACTGGCTGCTCTTGCAGAGGACCAAGGTTTGTACCCAGCACCCACATGGCAGCTAACAACTGCCTGCCCGTAATCCTGAAAACATTTGCAAACTTTGCTTCATATTTCTGATAATTTAACATTAGCAAGTTACCTAGAACTTCAAGATTTACGGGTGAGGCAGCCTCAAAGACTTTGAGATAGTAGTCTATCTCATGAGCCATATTTGTGCATTCGAAAAGAAAGTTGCTTCCTCTTTTCTTCTTTTCCTTTCCACCTTCCTTTCCTTGCAAAAGTGGGAAGTACCTAGCGTACTATTGTTTTTGCTAGTGAATGTGATCATTGTGTTATCTGTCACTATATGGAGCCTGGGAGCCCAACTCTTGTGTAATTCCTGTTTACCTCCGAAGAGGAAAGTAATACTTAAAAAGAAAATTGGTTAATGGTTTTGAGTGACAGAATTATTAGCTATGACTTAAAAAAAATCACTTTGAAAAACTGCAAAGGTCTTTTCTTCACATTCTCTCCTAATAAATTTTTTTTTCAAAAGTTCTTTAAAACCATAATATAATATTAGTTCTAGATCTTTATGGTAGAGTTCTTAATTTTCTTTGTTAACTGTCATTTTAAACTGAAGTTGTGAGTTCTAGAGAGGTGGCTCAGGTGCCTAAGAGCACATACTACTCTTGCAGAGGACATGAGTTTGATATGTCAAGCAGCTCACAACACCATTAGCCTCTGTGGGCACCTGCACTCACATTCATTCACACGCGCGCGCACACACACACACACACACACACACACAAAACTGAAGATAATAAAAATAAATCTTTAAACAATTTAAAAAATGAAGTTGTCCTTTGTTCCAGGGCTTCAGTCTCTGTGCCCCCTCCATGAGCCTCTCTCATATCCATCAAGAACAAGGGCATCACAGTCGTTGCTGTGCTGTCTTTTAGTATAACATAACATATGCTTATATTTCCAACACCTCAATTGGTGTAAGATAGTGTAAGAGGCCTAGATAGTCATTTCATCTTTACTAAGGTCATCAAAGGTAAGAAGCTGGACACTCATAAGAGGCGATAAAGCCTGGGGTTTCAGTCATAAGCTTCCTTTGCTATGACATCTGAGTTGGGATGGGATGGACAGTGGGGGATAGCAGATGAATACTCTTCCAGGCCCTGAAGAGAATGAAGTTACTTCTGTGTGTAGGTAATACGTGGGGAAGATCTGACCTAATTTTTTTTTTATCTTTCTGCCACAGCATGTGCCCTTTTAGTCGGCCTCCCTTTGGCTATGGAAACTTTCCAAGTTCAGTGCCAGAATGTTTTGGTTATTATGAAGACAGGCACCAAAAGCACGAAGCCATATTTTCTGCTTTAAACAGAGACTATCCTTTCAGAGACTATCCAGATGAGCACGCACATGGTGAAGACTCTCGGAGCTGTGAGAACATAGATGGACCTCCCTACTACAACAGTCACGGCCACAGCGGGGAGCAATACTTGAACCCCATGCCACCTCTGGACATTGGAGTCCTGGAGAATGTCTTCACAGCCCCGACGTCAGCTCCCTCTGGTGTCCAGCAAGTCAATGTCACTGACAGCGATGACGAGGAAGAAGAAAAAGTGCTCAGGAATTTGTAATTTAAAACAAATATGCACAGAAAATAAACATTTCTTAAAATATATTCTGGGTCAATTGGTGTGAGAAAAAAAAAGCCTAGAATGCTTTGCTGAGAGTTTTCAGCCATGATTTGAGGAGTCTGAGCCAAATGCCATTCCTGTCTTCCTGTTTCATTAGTGACACTGGACTCCTGATGTTTCATTACAGGGATAGTAAGATCTAAAGTAGTTATTCTTGTGGCTGGAATTTGCACCAACATGTGATAACATTACTCTGCCTTAGAACATTCAAAATACAGACACCTCATGAGGGCATGTGAGGCACACCTGTGAGTGTGTGTCTGGCATGACAAGTGTGATCTGCATTTTACCTCAGGGTACATTTATTTTTCTGAAAATTCTGTTTGGTGTTTATATAATATTTTTGGATATTGTCAGTTTTTATGTAACATTTTAAAATGTTTTAATAATTTGTAGACATGAACTAGAACTCAGCTACTAATTTAATTTACACCGATAACATAAGTTCCAAATGTATTTTAATGACACCTGGGTAAATTCCTCCAGATATAGTCATTTCTGTTACTAAAAATTTTATCATCATTTTTAATATCTTTTTCCATTTGGTATGCATTGTTGTATTTTTGTTAAAACTAAATAAACAGATAAAAATGCTCTTGTTAGATGTTTTCTGTTTAGAGAGTAGAATTTAAGCCTAGTGAGAACTGTTCATTTAAAATTAGTTTTCAGGGATTGGAAAGATGGCCCAGTAGTTAAGAACACAGGCTGCCTCTTGAAGAGGACCTGAGTTTGGTTCTCAGCACTCACATGGCAGCTAACAACCATCTGTAATTCCAGTTCCAGGGATCCAACACCCTCTCTGCCCTCTGTGGACATCACATGCACATAATGTACTTATATACATGCAGGCAAAACATTCATACACATAAAAATAAAAAATTTTAAAAGATTGTTTTCATAGACATTTTGTTTAATAACTTCAGGGTTGCACAGACTTGTATTAGTTTGTATGTTAGGTATGGGTCTCATTGCTATGAAAAATACCTGACAAAAGCAACTTAAGGGAGACTTTTATTTTGGCTCCCAGTCTGAGTCCATCATGGTGGAAAGTTACGGCTTCAGGAGCTTGAAGCTTCCGGTCACATTGCATCTGTGGTCAGGAAGCAGAGAGAGATGAACACTGCTGCTTGGCTGGCCTCCTCCTTTTTATTCAGTCTAGCCCACAGAGTGGTGCTGCCCAGTTCAGAATACATCATAGGATCTCAGTTAACCTAATGTGTGAACTCCTCCACAGATATGCTCAGAAATTTGCCTCAAGTTAAAAATATAGTTGGGTGTGGTGGTGCACATTTTAATCTCAGCATGTGCATGCTTGTATGTGTGGGTGTGGGTGCCATTGCATGTGTCAAGGCTAGAGGTTGGCATCAGGTGTCTTCTTAAATCACCTTTTTTTGAGATAGGTTCTCTCACTGAGCCTGGAACCCACCATTTGGCTAGACTTGCTAACAAGCCCTACTCATCTACTTCTGGAGTTACAGATGAGCAACACTGTGCCTGACTTTATATGGGCACTGAGGATCTAAACCCAAGTCTTCATGCTTATAAAGCAGCACTTAAGCCACTGAGCTGCCTCTACAGCCCCTATGTTTGGTTTATGTTTGTTTCTTTTGAAGCAGGGTCTCTCTGTAGCCCTAGCTAGCTTGGAACTCACTATGTAGATCAGGCCGGCCTTGATCTTACAGAGATCTGCCTGTCTCTTCTTCACTAGTTTTGGGATTGAAGGCATGTGCCACCACACCTGGCTATTTGACATGTTTTAATTGCTTAATACAATGCCATTTTGATTAAAGAACAAAACTTGAATTTCTTGAATGATAGTGTTCTAGTTTGTCTTCCATTGCTGTGACAAAACACTCTGACCAACACCAACCTGGGGAGGAAAGGGTTTATTCAGCTCACATCTCCTGGGTCACAGTTCATCACTTAGGGAGCCCAAGGCAGAAACTCAGGGCAGGAACCTGGGGGCAGGAGCTGAAGCACAGGCCATAGAGGAATGCTGTTCACTGGCTTGCTCCCCTGGCTCATGCCCAGCCTGCCTTCTTATATGGTACACAACAACCTGCCCAGGGTGGCACCACCCATAGTGGGCTGGGCCCTCCCACATTGCTCAACAATCAAGACAATACTCCACAGACGTGGCCACAGGCCAGTCCAATGGAGCCAATTCCCCAATTGAGGCTCCCTCAACCTTAAATGAGGTGTGTCAAGTTGACACTAAAGCTATCCAGCACAGATGGCGAATATGTCATTTTACATGCAAGCCAAAGCAACACCTCATCTACATATTTAATGTCAATAAAACAATGTCTAGAAGAAATGTCCCCAACGATTTGGCCCATTTTATCCCATCTCATTTTAGTTGCTCCCTTGCAACTAAAGTATGCTTTCATAGTAGAATTTATCCTTACAAATTAGTTCAGGGAATCGTTGTGCCAAATAACAGAAAAAAATAAAAAGCATTGTTGAGTATTTCTTGTCTCATGGGTAACTTTCCAGCTCTGATTTCTTCCACTGTTTTGTTTTTTAATTGCTAGGGCTACAGAATTCTCTTCATCCCCTCTCAGTGCTAGGATCAGAAGCCAGGCGTTCACAGTTTATAGATCCAGTGTAAGATGAGTCAGGGAAACCTGCTTATCTCTTATTCAGCAAAGTTTCCAATCACAGATAAGCATGCATCCTATAAGTACTCATTGCTGCTCATTAGCAACTTTTCAAATCACTGGCTAGAGACCTACAAACTAAACAAACCCTGCCCAGTGGGCATCCACTTCTCAACAGTGAAAATTCTCAAAGCTCCAAGTCACAAGTAATTTTGATACATTTCATTGTCTTGTTTGTTCTTATATTAACTTGGACTTCATGAAATTTGTTACATTAGGCAACTTATCAGAGTGTATTGAGATGTCAGTCTGCTTCAAACGTCAAAGTGCCAAATGCTTAAGCACAATTATTTTAGGCATTTGAAAATTAAAAACTAATTTTACTGCAAGTAGATGGAATGTATGGAGTCTGAACCTTCAAGAAGTTGAGTTTAAAAAGGAAAAAAGCAGTTTCCTTATATGTGTTCCTTAGAACACAAACCCAAATGTTTAAGATATTCTGATAGAATTTGGTCAGATGTTTGAGACACGCCTGCTGTGCCCACTTTGAAGAGAGCTCTGCCCATTATTATCATGTCATAAAAGCCTCATATCTCAGGGCTTCTCACACAGACCCAGCTTGGGACTACTTTTTGGTTTTAACAATGACTATGAACATCTCAGAACAGTTTGGAAAATGCTAGCACAGTTACAGCTTGTGTGGCTTTGGTTTGAAAATTGCTGACTTCACATATGGTTTTCTGCATTGGTTACCTTAAGTGGTTTACTAAACAAAAGCAGTGGTTGAATAAACTTGTCTTTTGAATTAAATATTGACCAGTCTTAAAAGATTAAAGAAGCCAGGCATGGTAGTGCATACCTTTAATCCCAGCACTAGGGAGAGGCAGGCAGATCTCTGTGAGTTCAAGGCCAGCCTGGTCTACAGAGCCAGCTGGGTATCGATATAGGGAGACCTTGTCTCAAAAACACCAAAAAAAAAAAAAAGATTAAAGAACTGAAACTTGGGCCAGGCATGGTGGTGCACTCAGGAGGCAGAGGCAGGTAGATCTCTGTGAGTTCAAGGCCAGCCTGGTCTACATACCAAGCTCCAGGCCAGCTGGGACTAAAGGGAGACCCTGTCTCAAAAAAATACTCAAGAAAAAGATTAAAGAAGTGAAACTTAATTGTTGCAAGTCTGCACTGACTACTAAACTGGCTTTTTATGGTAGATGATGGTGTAGCCAAGAATTCAAGAGGCAAATACACAAAGCATGTTTTTCTCTGTCAACCAGCTGTCAGAATTATTCCTGAGCCAAAAGTGTGAACTGCTTTTTTTCACATTTGAAAAAAACTTTATTAGCATATTTTCGTTCTACAAAGTAATGGGTTTGGTGATGATATTTCCATGTACTCTGACCGTATTCATGCTCCATTACCTTCTCTTCCCACTCCTTCCACTAGTCTCCTTCCATTCCCCTAAAACTCTCTACTTTCCGTGTGTGTGTGTGTGTGTGTGTGTGTGTGTGTGTGTGTGTAAATGTAGGTTCCACATACAAAAGAAGTGTTATTTGTCTTTCTGAATCTGACATATTTTGATTAATATGATGCTTCCCCATCCATGCATTTTCTTGCAGATGACATAACTATGTACTTCTTTACAATTGAATAAAACTTGTGGAGCCAGCAAGATGGCTCAGCAGGTCAGGGTGCTGCCACCAAACCTGCAACCTGAGCTTGAAGCCTACGTCCCACATGGAGAGAACTGACTATTGAAAGTTGTCCTCTGACTTCCCATGAAACGCACACACACACACACACACACACACACACACA
>VZQC01002951.1:0-14075 GCA_009823505.1 Rhizomys pruinosus
AAGATGTCTGTGAGGTCATTTGGTGTAATGTATCATTATTAGTTCAGATGTCCTCATCCTGTTTATCCTTTGTCCTGTTAATCTTCCTAAAGGACTTAGTGGGGTATTGAATGTCCCCTCCTATTAATGTGCTGGGGTTAATCTGTGCCTTGAGATACTGAAGGAATTGGTCTTTAGAAAGTTTGGTGCACTAGAGTCTAGTGCATATATATTCATGATTCAGTGAGATCTTTCATTGGCAATTGGATCCTTAATATAGATGACTGGCCTTCTTTATCTGCTTTTGATTTCTTTTGCTTTTTGAAATCTATTTTGTCTGAATTAGAATAACAACAACACCTGCTTCTTTTTTGGTAACATTTGCTTGGAATATTTTCTTCCATCGCCTTCAACCTAAGTTGGTGCCTAGTCCTTGAAATTGAGATGGGTTTTTGTTGTAGACAGTAATATAGATCGGATTTGGGGTTTCCTAATCCATTACCTCGGACAAAATCTAGTGACTCTTTTGCCGATTGGGGAGTTTAGCCATTAATATTCTTAAAGCCGGTTATAATTGAAAAGATGCATGTTTCTTCCTTTTCACCTTATTATCCATTTGGACATTTAGCCTCTGATTCTACTCCTAAGGTTATGCTTTTATTACTTTCTTTTTCCCTAGGTGTTTGAGGATTGTAGTGACACCAATTGCAGCTGCTGTACCAGATGTGGTGTCCTTACTTGAAAGGCAGAGATAATATGTCTCCTGTTACTTCGTATGCAGCTATTGATCTGGTAAATGCTTTCTTCTCAATATTGGTTCATAAGGACCACCAGAGCAATTTGCTTTCAGCTGCAAGGCCAACAGTATTCCTTTACTGTCTTACCTCAGGGATATGTTAACTTCCAGCCTTGTGCCACAACTTCGTTAGAAGGGATCTTGATTGCCTGACTCTTCCACAAAATATCACACTGGTCCACTATATTGATGATGTTATGCTGATTGGAGCCAGTGAACAGGAGGTAGCATCTAGTCTAGACTTGTTGGTGAAGGTAGTTAAAGGCTGGAGCTAAAACGACACAAAAAAAAAAAAAAAACAGTTCGGTAAGCAAATGCTGCATGAGAGGACGGGAAATGAAAACCAATGCAACATCAAGGGCCATCTACCTTGGTGAAGTTTTTAGGAGTTCAAAGAACTTAGAAGAAATAATAATAGGCAAAAGACACGAAAAACCGGACACACACATCCATCATACAATCTAAGGTAAAGAGTATGTTGTTGCACCTGGCCCCCCCTCCACCAAGAAAGAAGCAAAACGTTTGGTGGGCCTTTTTGGATTCTGGAGGCAGCACATTCCTCATTACTGGGTGTATTACTCCACGACCCATATATTCAGGTGACATTCGTAGGCCAGCTGTAACCCTTGAGTGGGGCTTGGTACTAGAAAAGGCTCTTCAACAGGTCCCAGGCTGCAGTGCAGGCTGCTCTGCCCCTAGGGGCATATGATCCAGCAGACCCAAAGGTGTTTGAGGTATCAGTGGCACATAGAAATGCTGTAGGAGTCTGTGGCAGGCTTCTATAGGGGAATCACAGCGGAGCCCTTGGGATTTGGGGATGCAAGGCTCTACCTTCATCTGCAAAACAACATTCTCCTTTTTGAGAGACAGCTCTTAGCCTGAAATTGGGGCTAGTAGTACAGAACTGAACCGTTTTGACATTGGGCTAACCATGTCACCATGCAACCTGAGCTGCCCATCATGAGCTGGTGTTATCTGACCCACCAGGTCATAAAGTAGGATGTGCACAGCAAACAGTCAATTGTCAAATGGAAGTGGTACATAAGTATCGGGCCCAGGGAAGGCCCTGAGGGCACAAGCAAGTAACATGAAGAAGTTGCCTAAATGCCTATGGTTCCCACTCCTGTTAAAAGGCCTCCTGTGCTTAAGCAGGATCCTGTGGCTTCATGGGGTTTACCCTAAGATCAGTTGACTGAGGAAAACAAGATTAGGCCCTGGTTTACAGATGATTCTGCATGCTATGCAAACACCACCCAGAAGTGGACAGATGCAGCATTACAGCCAATTTACTGAAGCAACCCTAAAGGACACCGGTGAAGGAAAATCTTCACAATGGGCAGAACCATCGGCGCAGTGCAGCATTTTGTGCATTTTGCCTGTGAAGGTGCAATGGCCAGAGGTTCGGATTATGATACTGATTTTCATTAGGGCTGTAGCCAATGGTTTGCTGGATGGTCAGGCATACACAGGGCTTAGAAAGGAGGCATGACTTGGAAAATTGGTGTAGAAAGACATTTGGGGGGTAAGAAAGTAGTGTATGACTAGAGCTCTCTGAATGGTCAAAAGATGTGAAGATATTGTGTCTCATGTAAATGCCATCAAAAGGTGATCTCAGCAAAAGATGAGTTTTGAAATTGATCAAGTAGATTGTATGACTCATTCTGTGGATAGACAGCCTCTTTCTCCAGATCTTACTCCCTGTTGTTGCTCAATGGCCCACGAACAAAGTGGTCATGGTCGCAGAGATGGAGGGAGTTCACTTCGCATGGGCTGACACGCACTTCTGATTTCCACTCACTAAGGCTGATTTGGCTACAGCTGTTGCTGAGTGTCAGATTTGCCGACAGCAAAGACCAACATTGAGACCCCGATATGGTGCTATCCCCAAGGGGGACCAGCCAGCAACCTGGTGGGAGGTTGACTACATTGGACCAATTCCACCATGGAGGGGACAGCGTTTTGTCCTAACAGGAAATAGATTTATCTGGTTTGCTAATTTGCCTTCCTGCATGTAATTTGCTTCTGCCCAATAGAACTACCATCCCAGAGGGCTTACAGAATGGTCTTAATCCACCGTCATCGGTAATACTCTTCAACAGGCATTGCTTCTGACGCAGGCAAGGTCCACTATTCACAAGCCAAAATGAAGTGCGGGCTGTGGGCCCAATGGTCATGGTATCCACTGTCTTACCATGTTCCCCACAACCCAGAAGCAGCTGGCTTGATAAAATGATGGAATGGCCTCTTGAAAACACAGTTACAGCACCAATTTAGGTAGCAGTACCCTGGAGGGTTGGGGCAACAGGTTCTCCAGCAAAGCACGTCTGTATCTTTGAATCAGCGCCCGATATATGGTACTGTTTCTCCTGAATTCATGGGTCCAGGAACGCAAGGGGGTTGTGGAAGTGAGGAATGGATTCACTCACTATCACTCACTAGAGACCAGTAGGGAGATTTTTAGCCTTCGTATCCCCATCGGCACACTTTATGCGTTCTGCTGGTCTATATATTTTGGCTCCAATGGGGCGAGTGCTTTTGCCAGGAAATAACACAGAAGCTCAAACATTCCATTGAAGTGGAAGTTAAGAATTCCTCCTGGCCACTTTGTGCTTCTACTGCCCTTAAGCCAAAAGGATAAGGAAGGAATATAAATAAGTACGGAAGGAGTGGTGTTGCAGACTACCAAGGGGGAAATTCGGATTTTTTCTCAGCCACAGTAGGGCGAACAAGGTAAGATTGGCTGCGAAGTGCACAGTATTAAGCCACGGCAGCAAGGGCTGATCGTTGTTTATTTCTCGCCTCGTGCGCATTGCCTCTCTCCATCTAGGTGAATTTGTCATCTTGTCTGCTCACTGATCAACCTTCAGCAGATCCCAAGCCGTGTAACTGATACCGTCGGCAAGATTCTCGTGGAACCCATTTGGGACTCAGCATCCCCCCCTTCAGCACTGAGGATTTTGGGACTACTGAGAGATCCAGCTTTCAGACTGGAGCATTTCTGAATTCTCGGTTCTTTTACAAGTGGGTGCAGCTACTTATTGGAATCCTGAAACTCTGTCACGTGGAGCGATCAAATAAATTGTAAGTGCTATGGCTATATCATCTATGTTCATCCCGTTGCTTCTGTTTCTTTAGAGAAACCCTGACTAATACAGCTATTTCCTGCAGGTTTGGTAGAGCCTGGTGTGGGATTATCCTGCACCTATTCCACATGTTGTCCCCATTATCCAGTCCTGGCATGTGGTTTCCCCTCTCTGTCTGAATATCAAATTCACTACAATGTAGCGCTGGTTTTGCTTACTTCCTTCCAATGCTCTTTTTTTTTTTTTTTCTTTCCTCCACCTTGTTTATGGAGTATTGACTTGTCTATGTTTCAGGCTTTCAGTTTTGGTTATATTAATTGGATATGAGGAAGTCTGGTCGCCCTTTTTCCACTTTCCTGTTCTAAAGTTCTCCAAAAAAAATTCCAATTTCCAGGACACATCAAATTAACCTTAATAAAATCAATGGCCTTTCTTTACATCGCAAGAACAAGCAATGGAGAAGAATTCAAAGAGAACTTCCCATCACCATAGCCTCAAAAAACAATAAAATACCTAGGAACAAACCATACAAAGACTCTTAAGGATCTCTACAATAAAAATTTTAACCTTTAAAGAAAGAAATTGAAGAAGAACATATCTAGAAGTGGAAGAATACCCCCCATGCTACTAATGGGATTGTGAAAATTAACAATTGAGTGTACAATTGTTCCATTTTAACCAAAACTCTTGTATAGATTTGTTTAACGCAATCCCAATCAAAAATCCCCAAGAGTTTCTTTCACAGGCTTGGAAAAAGTTCCTGAAAATTCATTGGAAAACAAAAGACCCCGAATAGCCAAAACACACTGGAGTGAAAAGAGCAGCACAGGGGGGATCTCTATACCAGACTTCCAAACTATACTACAGGGCTATTAGTCATAAAATCGCCTGGTACTGGCACAAAAAACAGACTACCTGTTGCATAATAGCACAAAAGCCAATGAACTTCCAAGTCTGATGTGCACATATAATTTCTGCCATCTTATATTTGACAGGGGGCCAACGAAGCCACAATGGCGAAAAGCAGCATCTTCAGGCAAGTGGTGTTGGCAAAATGGATCAGCCACTTGTAGAAGATTGAATTAACCCTTACCTCGGTCTAGCCCAATGTACACAAAAGTCAATTCCTGATGGATTAAATACCTCAACTTGAAAACCCAAACTCTGAAGGCGATCAGAGAAGAAAGAAGTTGGCAGCAGACCTATCAAGACATAGGCTTGGGAAAAGACTTCCTAAAATCAGACAGCAGACTGCACAAGACATTACAGGTCGCACAATTGACAATGTGGACCTTCATTAAACTCAAATAGCTTCTCTAACTACAATCAAAGAAAACCCCAAGGAATGAAGAGAATAACCACACAAAGGGGGAAGGAAACGAACCTTCATTGCAGAAACATATGACAAAGCTTTGATTTCTAGAATATATAAGCTACTCAAGAAGAAAGAAACAAATAACCATCAAAGAGGAGCAAAGGGTTGAAAGGAGAACTGCTCACAAGTGAGGAATTAAAGAGATGGCTGAGAAACACACCTTAAGAAGTGTTTAACATCACTAAATCATTAAGGAAATGCAAATCAAAACCACTTTAAATATCATCTTACTCAATAAGACTGGCTAGGATCAAAGAAAAACAAATGATACCAAGTGATGGAGAGGTTTTGGGGAAAGAGAAACACTCATCCACTTATGGTGGGAATGTAAACTCCATGCAGCCACTATAGAAGGTGTGGGGAGCCCTTGGAAGACGCTTGGGACATAAACTTGCCACCCACGTCAAACCCAGCCATCCACTCCTAGGCATGTCCCCCAAGACTCACCCCCCACAGAGATACATGCTCGGACATGTTTATTGCAGCTCTCTTCGCGATAGCAAGGAGCTGGAACAACCCCAAATGCCCCCAACTAATGGAAAATGGATAGAGCAAATATGGTACATCTACACAATGGAGTTCTATGCAGCAGTAAATAAAGACGACATCATGAGCTTTGCAGGAAAATGGCTGGAGCTAGAGGACATCATGCTGAGTGAAATAACACAGTCCCAGAAAAACAAACAACGAATGGTATCCCCCATCTGTGGATGCTAGTGCCAATCACCGAGTTGTAAGTATTTCTTGTGCACGGCCCCTTGAGCTTTTGTCCAAAGCAGTCGGGAGTGATGCATATTGGAAACAACAACAACAACAACAATAACAACAGAAAGGACTGCATCAAAGAAGTGACTGAAACAGTGAACTTCTGCTCAAATCAGTCAACTTCCTCATGGAGAATATTGAGAAAGACTGAGGAAGAGATGAAAAGCATGTTTGGCAGAATGCATGAGCTCTGGTGAGGTAGGGGAATGGGGGGAACATGGGTCTAGATTTGATAAAAAAATAAAAATAAATTTATGTGAAAAAAAATTCCACTTGGATACTCTCTCACCAATTCCAGTTGGCGGGGGATATGCCTGACTTAGCCTGCACCCCGGTAGGTATCTGCCTGGACTTCTGGGCGGCCTGCCAGCACAAAGAGACAGAGGCACAGGCTGAAGAGGTGAAGGGTAGCTCCATCCAGACAGCCACCCCCACAAGGGTCTAGGGCCGAGTCCCCTTTCCAGCAATCCAGAGGCAATCCACCCTAAAATCTTCCTGCCTGGACTTCCGGGCGGCCCGCCGGCACAAAGAGACTGGAAGGGTGAATTCTAAAAACTCTTCAAATAATTAAAGAAGGAAGAACATTTATAAACATATACCATTAATCCCATTACTCAGGAGGCTGAGGCAGGTACATCTTTGTGAGACCAAGAGCAGCCTGATCTACATAGTGAGGTACAACTCAGCTGAGGCTACAGGGAGACTGTCACAAAAACTCAAAATCCATGGAATAAAATTCCCAATAAATATAAAAGTTCTCCTAAATAGTAGGAATTTAGAAAGAACTGCTTTTTGTATGGGCATTCCAGAAACTGGACAACAGGCTCAGGTAGTCAGTACTGTGAATTATTAATTCTCTGAGCTATCTTTGGCTAAGCCAATGCAAGCCACACATGCTCTATTCATGTCAGCCTGCTCCAACTGAGAGATGATCAGGTGTTGTTCATGAGGTGCATATCTAGGGAGAGATGGTTGACACCCATCTATCTATCTCTGACCTGTGTTTTGTTTGCCATTAACTTTAACTGTCTGCTAGTTATTGATTACTGGCTAATGTTGCTACTGCCAACCTTATAGGAGACCCAAAACTGTTAACTATACTAAGGTTTCTTTTTTCACACGTTTACAGGATCTGCTTTTGGCTTTACTATGGCAGAAGGTTAGCTCTATCACAGTCACTAAGTGGCAGATGAAGTCTTCCTTGTTTACCTCATATTTAGCTTCTTGTTTATAGAGTAATGTGCGATAGTCTCCTCGGCTGAAGCATCGTCTCAGAAGCCAACTTCATTTCAATTTATCATGTTTCCATTAGCTGAAATAGAAACAAGAATAATGCAAAGGACAATGCTTTTCATACCCCCAGCTCCCAGTGCTTGGGACATGGAGGAAAGCCAGACAGCCATCACTAGCCTGGAGCCTTTTCCTATTTTATCTGTCTAGCGTGGCTGTCTCGCACTCAACTACAAGCCCTCTCATTCATCTTCCTCAGTGTTCCACACTTTGTCGTGTTAGTCCTCAATCTTCCCTTTAACCGACCTCTGTTTATGCTGCAACATCTGTGGGCCAGTATCCTGTTCAGAATTTTGGCATCTGTGTTCATTAGGGAGATGGGTCTATAATTCTCCTTTTTAGTTGTATCTTTGCCTGGTTTTGGTAATAGAGTGATGCTGGCTTCATAGAAGGAATTTGGGAGAATTCCCTCTGTTTGTATTCTTCTAAACAATTTCAGTAACACTGTAAGTCTTTTTGAAATGTTTTATTGAATTCTGCAGTGAAACTGTCTGGGCCTGGACTTTTCTTAGTTGGGATATTTCTTATTACATCTTTAATTTCTTCATATATTATGGGTCTGTTAAAGCTATCAGTCTCTTCTTGATTGAGCTTTGGTGATTCCCAGGATTTCAGGTATTAATCCATTTCTTCTAGGTTTTCAACCTTAGTAGAGTATAGGTTTTTGAAGTATTCCTGTATGATTTTCTGAATCTTTTCATTGTCTTTTGTGATATTTCGCTTTTCATCATGGAGTCTATTGATTTGGAGTTGTTCCTTCTTTCTTTTGGTTAACTGGGCTAGAGGTCTGTCTATCTTGTTTATTCTTTCAGAGAACCAACTTTTAGATTCATTGATTTTTTTGTATTGTTTTCTTTGTTTCTATTTCATTGATTTCTGTTCTGATTTTTGTTATTTCTTCCTGTCCGTTTTTAGGGTTCATCTGTTTGTGCCTCTCAAGTGCTTTTACTGCAGTGTTAGATCCTGCATTTGTGCTCTTTCGTTTTTCTAATGTAGGAACCCAGGGGCGATAAACTCCCCTCTTAGGACTTTTTTTTTTTTTTTTTCCTTAGGACTGCTTTTAAGGTATCCCATAGGTTTTGTTGTGTTGTATTGTCATTATCATTCAGTTCCAGGAATGCTTTTATTTCTTTATCTCTTCCTTGACCCATTCACTATCAAGAGTGTGTTGTATAGTCTCCATGTGTTCTTGTAGATAATAGGGCTTATTCCACTTCCTTTTGGAGCTTCTCAATCTCTTCCTGTAGCTCTTTGCTTCACTGGTTGGTTTCCTTATCTTTTTCAAGATGGGATCTTTTCAGTGCTTTCACATCCTCCCGGAGTTTGTCATTCTCTCTCTCTAGGTCTTTCTTGAGTTCTTCATTCTCTTTTCTTAATTCTTTGATTTGCTCTTTATAATCTTGTACTTCTTTAAGTATGTTCACAATTGTACTTCTAATATCTGTGTCCTGGGCCATCCCCAGGGGATTCCCACAATAGGAATCTTCCACAGGGTTGGTAGAACTTGGTGTGGGATTATCCTGCACCTTTCCCATGTTGTCTCTTCTTCGTGTCCCTGGCATATGGGCTTCTCCTTGCTTGTATTCCAGTGTGAATCCCAAATGCCTCTTCACTGTGTTGAAGACTTGTTTTGCTTGCATCCTTCAGATGCCTTCGTTGTTTGATTGATTTGTTTTTCTCCTTTACTCCTTGCTTATGGAGTGTTGACTTCTCTAAGCTCTAGGCTTTCTAGTGGAAGTCCAACTCACTCTTCCCTTTCTGCTCTGAAGGTTCTCCAAAGAATCCACTTAGACACGCCTTAATCCCAGTTGGCAGGCGGGGGTGGGTGCTCTGTAGTCTGAGCCCAAGTACTTGTGTTTCAGGTGGTCTCGGGAGATCCCAGATCTCAAGACTCACACAAAACCACATTTTACACCAGCTGGGAGGATAACTCTGCCCCCACAGCCACAGCAACCAGTTGGGCCAAAGATCAACAAAGACAATGAAATCCAATAAAACAATCTGCCTGACTTAAGCTCTTACCTGTGCTTCAGGTGGTCTTGGGAGATCCTCTGCCAGAAATATTTTATAAGCTCCAAGTATATTGCACATATTAAAATGACTGCATCGTGAATGATTTCAGGGAATCATGTAAAAAGTACCAGATACATTTCAAAGAATTTTTTATTGACAGTGTACAATACTACTTTGAGGACCACAACAGGAAGGATAGGAGAGGTACCAAGAGGTAGTACAGAGGTTATGCAGTGAATATTGGGTTGAATTTCGAGGAATTTTAAAAGATCACCGAAGACTATACTGTAAAAGAATGCTTAACTCATCAAAGAATCAGTATAATATTTAGGTAAGTGTCTGACCTGATTACATGGGGTATATAAAAAACTCGGCTGTGTCAATACATACTGTATTAGTCACTTTTCTGTTGCTGTGATAAAGCACCATGACCAAGGACCTTATAAAAGGAATAGTTTATTTGAGTTTACGATTGACAGTTCCAGGGAATTAGAGTCTGTCATGGTGGGAGGCATGGTGGCTGGATCTGGAGCAGGAAGCTGAGGGTCACATCTCGCAAAGAGCACAGGAAGCAGAGAGAGGGTGACTGTAGACCAGGAGGCTTGTTAAAACTCACTAAGCCTGCCCCCAGTGACACACTTCCTCCAGCACGGCCACACACACCAAGATCTCCAAAAACAGCGCCACCAACTGGAGACAAACGTCTGAATACCTAGCGCTTATCGGGGACACTCATTCAAAACACCACATTCCAATCCCTGGCCCCCATAGGCTCCTGACCATATAAAATGCAAAATGCATTTAGTCCAACCTTAAAAGTCCCCATAGTCTTTACCAGTTTCAATGCCATTTAAAAGTCTACAGTTCGGGGGCTGGAGAGATGGCCTAGCAGTTAAGAGTGCCGACCGCTCTTATAGAGGACCTGATTTGGATCCCCATCACCCACATGGCAGCTGAGAACCATCCGAAACTCCAATGCCAGGAGAATTCCAGTTCCAGGGGAGTCTGACACCCACTTCTGACCTCCACGGCATTGCATGACATGGGTGCACAATCCTGCATGCAGACAGTACTTTCATACACATACAGAAATAAATAAAATTTTTAAAAAGTTAAAAAAATAGTCTATAGTCCAAGTCTCTTCTGAGACTCAGGCCAATCTCTTAACTGTAAGCTCCTGTAAAATCAAAAGGCAAATTACATACTCCCAATGTACAGTGGAACCGAATACACATTCCCATTCCAAAAGGGAGGAATAGAGGCATAGTGAGGAAATACTGGACCAAAACAAGACCAAAAACCTGCAGGGCAAACACCAAGTCCAGTAGCTCCACATGCAACTTCTGGGACTTGACTTCCAAAGGGCTTAGACGGCTCAGCTCTTCCAGCTTTGCTTGCAACATACATCTCTTTCTTAGGCTGGTACCACTCCCTGTATGCAGCTCTCCTTGGCAAATATCTCACAGGTCTGGCATCTCGAATGTCTTCTTGGGGTCTCCACTGCCAACCAGGCTTCACATTCACAGCTTCACACAATGGCCTATCAGGGCCTTCTTTATTCAGGGACACCCCTGCTGCACTCTGCCTGGCCTCTGTGGCTCTCTGAAACCGTGGAGGAAGAACTGATGACCCCTTCACTCTTGCAAACTTCATGCCTCTAAAGCCAGCACCACGTGAATGAAATTGCCGAATCTGGCTGCAAGTTCGGGATGGACTCTCTCCTACTTTAACCACATTTGCAATTTTTCTCTGCCCTGGACTTGTTGGAGGATTAGCTGGGTGTGGTCTTGCCCTGAAGGTACTGATTCTTTTGTTTACTTGTAAATCTCCAGGCCTCTCCTTAATCACTTTAGTCTCCTTATGAAAGGGAGCCTCTCCTTCACATGCCTTGGCCACACCTTTAATCTTCCTAGTGTACTTTTCAGATCCAAACTGTACATTCTGCATTTCCTTCTGCCCCATTTGCTCTTTTTCACTGTAGATCTGTATAATATTCACCATTAAAAGCCACGCCACCATTTCTACATTAGGCTGTCTTGAAATATCCTCCGCCAAAGACATCAGTCCATTGCTTTTCAACTTAGCATCAGGCAAGCATTTGGGCTGTGGGCAAACTGCTGCCAGACTCTTTATCAAAATATCCCAGTTGCTACCTAAGTCTTTATCCTCCTCTGGAACTACATCTTTTGCAGCAATGCTTTCTTCCAGGCCTCCACTAGAATGGCCCTTTAAGCTCTGCTTACAGTAGTCAACAGCCTTTCTAGCCCAAAGTTCCAAAGTCTTCCACATTTCTCCAAACATCCACATGGTCAGGTTCTTCACAGCCAACAGCCCACTCTCTGGTACCAAATTACTGCATTAGTCACTTTTCTTTTGCTGTGATAAAGCACAATGACCAAGGAACTTATAAAAGGAAGAGTTTATTTGAGCTTATGATTGACGGTTCCAGGGAATTAGAGTCCACTGTAGCAGGAGGCATGGTGGCTGGATCTGGAGCAGGAAGCTGAGGGTCACATCTCGCAAACAGCACAGGAAGCAGAGAGAGGGCGACTATAGACCACGAGGTTTGTTAAAACTCACTAAGCCTGCCCCTAGTGACACACTTCCTCCAGCACGGCCACACACCCCAAGACCTCCAAAAACAGCGCCACCAGCTGTGACAAACGTCTGAATACCTAGAGCCTATGGGGGATGCTCATTCAAACCACCACACATACCCAATCTTACAGACTATATATATATATATAGTCTTTCTAGACAGGGTCTCCCTGTTCCAGCTCTCCTGGAACTCGCTCTGTACACCAGGCTGGCCTTGAACTCACAAAACTACACCTGCCTCTGCCTCCCAAGTACTAGGATTAAAGGCATTCACCACCATGCTCAGCAAGGACCATATATTTATAAAATGGTCAGGTCATCATTGAATAAGAAGCACTGTGGTAACCAATATATAATCTTCAGTAGGTAGCTTTTGAAACTTTTATTTTTTTCTGGGTCTCTCATATGTTGATTTAAGATTTCAAATATTTAGTTAATTTTACTGGTGTTGGTGGATATACTAATTCTGAAAACCAATCGTGACATAATTTTATTTCATATGAATATTGCTATCCAAGCTTGGCTTCTGACTTTTGATACTCTTTGGATTATAAGGAAAATCTCTGGAAGTGCAACAAGACTTTCACAGCTGTGCTGGGTAAGTAATCCCAGTCAAAAATAATCATGTTATTGTATCCCCATTAAGCACAAAGCTTTCTTTTGTGTTTAACGTTGATTTGAATTTACAAAATTGAGTAAGCCAAACTTGTCATCAAACCTGTGGAGCTGGGGAAAGAGAATAGAAATTGAAGTTATTTTTGTAGAAACAGAACTTTTTATTAACATTGGAAGCTAGTCATTGTGTTTCAAGGTTGGTTGTAAAGTAGAACCATGTCTCTTTTCATTTGAGGTAACATGAAATTTCTTGCTAGGTGCCTTACTTCAAAGAACTGAACATGTATAGCACTGGGCTGCCTAAAAATCAGAGCTAGATGGAGGAAGAATAATCGAATGCTGTTTTTCCTACAAATACACGCCAGGCTGTTTGCCTGAGCAGGCTCATTTGTCCATGTGCTTTGGCATCCTTCAAACCAGCTTTCATGTCAGTCAAATTGTCCAGGTGATAAGCTCTGAGTTGACCCTGTGCCTGCATTTTCACAGTTGTATTGATTGGCTGGGATCCTCTATTTCAGCTCAACAGGGTGCCACTGGAGTGAAGGGCACTCCAGACTGTGTCTCCCAGACCCTTGCATTCAAAATTACCTTCAGCTTTCAAAGCATTTCAGTCTACCTGTTTGTTAGGCTGTCAGTGCATGAAATGAGAGAAACTTGCATTACCAGCCTGCTTTATGTAAAAGTACTGTTTCTTGGCTACTTTTGGAAAAAATGATTCTATTGCTCTGTGCTATGGGTTGAATTGCATGTACTCATGAAGATAGTGAACCTTAACCACACAGTGACTGCATGCAGATTTCAGAGGGTGAATGCCCTACCTCATTTTGATCTTTGATTTCTAGATGTCAGAAGGATGACACAATAAACTTTTCTAGTTTAAGTGACTTGGGTTATGGTACTTGGTAATAGCAGCCCAAATCCAAGTCAGTCAGTTTATTCAAACAACTAATGTTTATACATTGTCTAGACTTCATTTGAGTGGACTGTTCACTTTGTTAGTGATCCCAGTGAGCTGACATCTTGGTATCTGGGAGCATTCTCTCCAGGTTGTTCTGCCTTGAGCTCCTCTGTTATAATTGCTATTTTAAATCAAATAGATGACTGGCACATAGACTCAGTACAAATTCGCTTATTGGCATACTGATTATTTGTTCTAGAAAAACCATGGGATAATATGAATCCTCCAAAGCCCATCAGTAGGCCACAATAGTCCACACCATACTATATGGATTATGTTGAAAAAAATTTTGGCACAGTTTTCAAATTATGTCCAGTCACTAAACCAGGGACATAAGTTTTTGTTGTTGTTGTTTTAGCCAGCTCCTTTTTTAAATATAAATAAATTTTTTATTACTAAACTTTTTTCATAGGTCATACATCATTTCTCAGTTGAATCTAGAATTGCTTCCCTTTCCATACCCCCACCCCATCTGAGTTCCTGCACTCTGCCATACATGTCCTGTATCTTTTTCTGAGTCTTTCCAGAGTTTTTTTCAGTTTTTCTGTTGTTGTTTTCACCAACTTGTATTGCTACAGTATATATATATATATATATATATAT
>VZQC01002951.1:28251-112299 GCA_009823505.1 Rhizomys pruinosus
AATGCCATCATTAAAGACAAAATATATAGTATTATTCTTTTAAAAATGAATCATAGCTCTGTTGAAATTAATCCTAAGATTCATAATTTTCTAGGGTCTCAATATTTGTATTTTAAATAAAGAATTTAAAGTAGACTAGATTTTTTTAAAATTTTTATTGATTCTTGTATGTGTATGAATGTACTGTCTGCATGTGGGTTTGTTCACCCATGTGTGCAATGCCACGGAGGTCAGAAGACGGCGTCGGATTCCCCTGGAACTGGAGTTAAAGACGGTTGTCAGCTACCACGTGGGTGCTGGGGATCGAAACCAGGTCCTCTGCAAGAGCAGTCGGTGCTCTTAACCACTAGGCCATCTCTCCAGCACAAGTAGATTAGTCTTTTAAGTGCCTAAATAAGATCAGGACTTAGTGTATCTGAAACACTACTAAGAGTAGAGGTCTCCAAAACATTGGTTTCTCTGGACCACACTGGATGAGGAAAATAGCTTGGGGGCACACATTAAATACACAAACTAACAAAAGTTGATGAGAAAAATAGAGTCCGTGTATAATTTTTGTGATAGTCAGTATCATGGGGAAATTTTTTTTTAAGGCCTCACATGAGATGCTTTTTGAAGAGGCCTTTAAAATTGTGAAGTAAGTCCTACTCAAATTTCTAATCACTAATAAAGTGAATGAATATATCTTTTTTTATTAATTTTATTTATTTCTGTATGTGTATGAATGTACTGTCTGCATGCAAGTTTGAGCACCCGTGTCGTGCAGTGCCGCGGAGGTCAGAAGAGGGTGTCGGATTCCCCTGGAACTGGAGTTCTCCTGGAATTGGAGTTTCAGACGGTTCTTAGCCGCCATGTGGGTGCTGGGGATCGAACCCGGGTCCTCTGTAAGAGCGTTTGGCGCTCGTAACCGCTAGGCCATCTCTCCAGCCCCCAGCAAATGAATATATCTAAGTAATAAATCTGCATTGATTATTTTTCCTAAATGTTCCTTGGTGCAAAAGTAAAATGGCAATGTAAAGCTACAGGGAGAAAAGAACACATCAGTATCTGATCTGATGAAAATAGTTGGAGTTTGCAGGGAGTTCTCAAGATGCTCATCAGAGATTTCTGTTCTAATTTTACTCTTCTTATCCTTCATCCTTGAAAGCAGTTACAGATAGAGGGCTATGGAGAAGCAATGTCATGGAAAAAGTTTGAAGTAGGAAATATTTGTCTTTGAAAAGATAATACCTATAAAGTGTAATAAATGTCATCAGTTTGAAAACTGGCAGGTGGAATATTTATGTGGGATTGAAAATGGAGTGACGATCATACCAAAGTAATAATTATTTTTCTGGAAACTTTGACATCCATTTTTAAAAATTGTGATATGAAATTGAAACACAAGCTATGAATTTTACATTGTTCGCAGAAATGTGTTTATGTAATAAGTTGAAATTCATAAAATTATTTGCATTAATTTGGTTTACCATGATTTCACTTTTATTTGGAATGGTAATATGATTTCAAATATTTTATTTGTAACTTTTCAACTTGAAGACCCATGTCTAGCTCATTTAAATGAGCCATTATATACATTAAAATTCTAAAATGTTGACTGTGTACCACTTGATGGACTCAGCGAAGTTTGTGTGTGTGTGTGTGTGTGTGTGTGTGTGTGTAAATATAGAATTAATAATCAAAGAAGAGGTCAAGAAACTGAAAAGGAATGGAAAATATGTAAATATAATACTCATATATGAAATTTTCAAGAAAGTAATTCTAGTGCAAAAGAATTGCTATATCTGTAAGCCAATTTCATTGTCAAGTTCTGGTACAAGTGTTTTTCGATATGTGTCATAAATCATAAAATATTCTCCACATTCGGCCTTCAGTTAGCCATCTTTGTATCAAATATTAAGTGACCCCACTACAGCTATCAATAAATTTTTTAAAGAATTCCTTGAATTACTAATGATTCAATCCCTTGGCTCTTATGAAATCCATAGTCTTGATGATCATTTGTGTGATATTTTCCACTTTTAATTCTTTTGTGTATAAATTTTCTGGATGTATTATGCAGTAATACCTTGTTAACCATGAGCTTGGGGCAGCAATTCCATTTGCATGGTCTTCCATTAATTGTACAAGACTTTACTTACTTACTATTGTCAGAGAGTCCTCAGGAACTGAACCAGATATGTTGACAATGGAAAAAGACAAAGAAGCAACCAATGTAACAATGTTTCTGATTTGTGTAAATCATTTGATTTATTATGTCTTTTAATAGTACTGAAGCTATTTCTTCTGTTACATTTGATTTGCAAATTGAGACATATTTCCAATATCAGTCCTACCATTCATTAGTTAATCATAAAATTTAGAAATGTAAAGCTTACTCTCCAAACTTTTCTTGATGGACTTTCCCTGTCTTTATTTTGTCTGGTTGGAAACAATTTTGATATTTTTTGCTATTTATTGTGCTTCCACATAGATAGCTTTTATAATAAGATTTGTCAGAGTGGTCACATTTTAAATAATTTTTCATTGCTAATGCTGTTTTTTGGTTACAATGCAATCCTTGGTACTCACAAAATTTGGCAATATGCTTTACCATACAATATTTTTCAAATTATAATCTTTGAAAAGTTGCACAAATTTTGTTTTTAAAATTCTGTTTTTTATTCTGAGTCATTTTAGAAGAATGCTTGGATTTAAAATATTAATAGACAAAGGACTATAGTTTTTTTATTACAAAACTTAATTGACAAGAAAATAGAAAGCAAGATTTGGGACCTTCCACATCTTAGAGGGTCTGTTGTAAAGAACTTTGGGGGATGCACGAGGCCCCGTGAGATATGGAAATAACTAATAATAATACAATTAAATAAGAGGTCTGGTGAAATGACTCAGCAGTTTCTTGTCACCATGCAATAGCTGATTGATCAGGACGTAGCTCTATATTAAAAGAAGAGGTGTCAGCATCAATATCATATTGTTCAACTAATCATACGTAAGTTGAGATACCAAATTCATGTTGTTTCTTGTTATGTAGTACCACAAAATTTGACAGAGGCTGAGAGATTGAAAAAACACAACAAACAAACAACAAAGAATATACAGCACAGCAGTCAGAGAGAAAAGTAATTTTCCTACTGTTTCCGAGTGGACAATCTGGACCTCTGTTACAGTATTCATCTTTGTTTCTCTTTGTTTCTATATAGCTACTCTTTAATTCAAAACTTCCATCTACTTCAGATAAACTGTCAAACCAAATATTGAGAGGAAATTTAACCTCCAATGGATTTCTGAAAGTCAGAAAAACAGATTTGGGCCCATTATATTTTCTTCAACAAAAGAATGTTCTGGGGTTAGTATCATTAGAAAGGAAATTTAGATTGTCTGTCTATGTATTTTTAAATGTACTTTAAGTAGAGTCTGATGCTACAACTGGTTCTGATTATGCACTAATTATGTGCTAAATTTGATTCAGAAGAACAAAGAAGTTTTGAGTTATTCAAGGACAAAAAGGCTCCAGTTCTCAGAAAATATACATTTTTTACATTCCTACTACTCAAATATAACTAACACATATTTCTTACTATTTGAAGGGAAAATCTCCCAGGCTAAGGAATTTGTTCCAACTTTGGGGAAGGAAAGAATTTTTGTTTAAATATGGTGCCTTAAAATAGAAGAAGGTTGGGACAAGGCTATCTTCTTAGTACTAAAATGTCTTTCTTAATAGTGGTTATTTTTAGCATAACATTAACTTTCTCAAAGCATTGTGATCTACGAAAAATATTGCTTTTTCTTAACCAAATTCTTTAGCAAATCTTCGTATGCTTGGTCCTTCTGTGAAATTCACAGAATCCCTTATCATATTAGAACTTTGGCAAGCTCTCCTGTCAAGACAGTCTCCTGTTCTTTGGGTGTTTCATAAAAATCTTGCTTCCGAAATACATTTAGTCATTTGCATGTTTTTGTAAGCTTTTCCTAGATATTCCTTCCATATGAACACATTGTTCCTTCCTTTACTAAGTTATCTGTTTCTCTCATAGTGAGCCCTGTGACTTCAACATGATTCTAACACATTTGACTTCTAGCGTGGTCCATTGTTAGGTTTCTCTCTTTCTCTCTCTCTCTCTCTCTCTCTCTCTCTCTCTCTCTCTCTCTCTCCTTTTTTCTCTCTCTGAAATGAAAGTGAAGGGAGCATGCAAAAATTCTACCTCATTTCCCACTTACAATGCGACATTTCTCAAATGTCTCTGGAATTTCTGTTGACATTTGGCCTATCTGGATGAGTCTCAGTCGCCAGCGCAGACGTGAAGTGGACAAGAGCATAGTTATTGACCATGACACACTTTAGAAGGGTTAGCTGGCCTAGTTCTATGATGCTAATGCTTAGAAGTGTTTTAGTAATGTAACACCACTATAATTACATATTTATCTGTCTTCTCTGCTGATAGCAATTTCTTGGGAGAAAAGTTCTGGATATCTTTTTTTTTTTTAAATACTTTTTTTTTAAATTTTATTTATTTCTGTATGTGTATGAATGTACTGTCTGCATGTAGGTCTGTGCACCCGTGTCGTGCAATGCCGCGGAGGTCAGAAGAGGGCGTTGGAGTCCCCTGGAACTGGAGTTCTCCTTGAATTGGAGCTTCAGACGGTTCTTGGCCGCCATGTGGGTGCTGGGGATCGAACCCAGGTCCTCTGTAAGAGCGGTCGGTGCTCTTAACCGCTAGGCCATCTCTCCAGCCCCGAAAAGTTCTGGATATCTTTTCTAACCCTTTTTCTTTCTTACAAAGACTCTTGACAGCTCTCTATTTAATATGGGATTAATCATCTATTTGCATAGGGAACAAGGCTTTATTTCTGTTTCTATTTCATCTGCAGCGTGAACTTCAATACAGTCAACTTCTATGTTTTGAAGATTGTGAATCTGCTCAGCTCATTAGGGATATTTCAAAACTTATAAATTGAATCATCAGTATAATTTGAACCACAGTAATTCAATTTACAATGGTTCCCTCAATGATGAATGATTATTTTTCAAGACTTACTGCCTACACTTGCTGCTGAAATGTTAAAATAATTTAAATTCTGGGACTATATCTTTGTAGTGGACCATGCAATGCTGAGCTGAAATCCTAAAACTAACAGAGAAATAAAATATAATTGAAAGAAAGAAAGAATCTGTTACTTTAAACTAAAGTGATCATAATATTTTCATTTTTTTCAGCTTCTCTCATTTGTCATAAGCACAAATCCTTATATTACTTTTCCCTTCCAAAATTAACTACAATAATATCTTCAAAAGGTGTATGAGAGAAGAGTCAGCTTGGCTATGTTTGTGGCACTGGATTTAGGATGATGCTTCTCATAACTGGAAGCTCCTGACTTTCTTGACAAGTTGACTTTTTATAAATGGAAGTAAACATTTACAACTAAAGCCCTTTATACAAATTAAAGACACATAAAAAGCGGAATATATGTAGATAGATTAACAAAGATATTTACATTTTTCTGTAAATTACGATAAGTTAGGTGTCCTTTAAACAACAATTATGGCTTAAAATTTTAGAAGGTGAAGGTCTGAGACCAGACTGCCAGGGTGGTTAGTGACAGATGTGTCCCTCTTTTGGTTTATAGACTATGGCCTTTGGATATTGGAAAGGGTCCTGGACTATCTTTCTGAGGATTCTTTGGTAAGGGTGCCACATTAGGCAGGGTTCTTTAGAGTGGAGAGTCAGGAAAATTGCATGTAAACCAGTCTGAGCCAGGCAAGTTGACATATAAAATTAATCATTAACTCAGACTAATTATATCAGTAAAGGCTTCATGACCTCACATGCCTCCCAAGGCCATGTACCATAACACTACCACATTAGGCTGATACATATGCATCTGTGTTTTATTTAAAAATTACTTTTTTATTGTTATTAAGCTTTTTCCATAAGTCATACATTATTTCTCAATCAAATCTAGATTCGCTTCACTTTCCATGCCCCCCACTGGAGTTCCTGCACTCTGCCATACAATCCTGCTTCTTTTTTTGAGTCTTTCCAGAAATTTTTTTTCAGTTCTCTTGTTGTTGTTCTCTCCAACTTGTATTGTTACAGTATATATACATATATACATAGTTATATGCATATATATAAATATATTATATACAGATATAAATGTCACTTGGAGGATTTTCTTTTCCTAAAAGATGTCATGGGGTTAGAGAGATGGCTCAGTGGTTAAGAGCACCGACCACTCTTGCAGAGGACTCCGGTTCGATTCCCAGCACCAACATGGTGGCTAAGAACTGTCTTTAACTCCAGTTCCAGGAGAATCCAACGGCCTCTTCTGACCTCCCATGGCATTGCATGACATGGGTGCACCAACCTATATGCAGACAGTACACTCATACACATAAAAAAAAAAAAAAAGATGTCATGTTTTCCTTAAGGAAGTTCTAGAAACATCCTCCTAGGCAACCCCAAACAACCATGAATCCTGCACTTTTGCTGCACATTGGGGTCTTTCCCTCCCATGGTCCCCTAAATGAACTCCAGTAAACGCAAATCCTGCCTTGTTCTCCCTGCACCAGCCTCCAGGATACAGGCCAGGTAGTCCAAAAATGGCAGTCTATATTCTGATGAGGCTGACATCCCCTTAGCTGTTCAGTCCACAAGCTGGTTATCTCAGTAGTCCCCATCTGGCATTGAAGGTTTGGAGGATTACTGGAAAGGCATGAGTCTTCAGTCCATATTATAAGGTTAAAAAGCTGTATCTCATGTCTTTGAGGAATGCCAAAAGCAGTGGCAGCCACAGAGTAGATGAGATGCACTTGCCAGTAAGAATTGAAGGCAGGCCAAACAACAGTACTCTCTCTTTTTTCTTTTTGTCTTTTCTTTTTGTCTTGAAAAGTATTGTAAAAATATTTTAGTATTTCTTCTCATTCATGTTTTAGAATCAATAAACAGCACATAGATATTTGGCCTAGTAGGGCAATCTCATTATAATTTTGTTATTATAAAGTAGGACCTTTCATGAGTCACCTTTAAAACACCTTTGCCAGTATGAACATTGAGTTGCGCTGTCAGAAGACTAAAGCTGGATGGAGTTTGTGTAAGGATACTCACAGAAAATCTCCCTCCCTCTGTGGGTGTCACCTGAAGAGGGATGGGGAAGAAGAGGCTGGAACCAGCCTGCCTCCTTGGTAGATGGGGTTTAGGGAGATGATGACTGTAGATGGTCTGTAAGAGAACACACCAGACCAGGAGCTCGTCAAAGCAAGGACTCACTTTATTGCATCATGTAGCAGCTTATATTCGCTCAGCAGGAGGGGCGGAGAAAAAAAGTCAGGAGAGGAAATACACAGAGTGGGGGCATAGCTTTGGGCCAATAAAATTCGCCTCCTTAGTTGTATGGGGTAGGGGCGGTTTCAGCTCAGACAATGCTGAGTCACCCTTATGCGGAAGTGACTGGCTTTTGAAACTAAGAGACAGGTTGTCAAACTTTAGAGCAGGCTCAAGAAGTTACCGCAGGCCTCATGGGCCAGGACAATGCAGGCGCAACAACCTTCCATCTGCTCCTGCATCAATAAATCCCTAGGCCTTCCTCTCATCTTTTTCATAGCTTCATTTTATGAATTTATCTTCATGCTGTCCTGGCCATAGCCCACTTCAAGGAGCAGGGAGGAGGAATGAGATCAGCAGGGCAAGGCAAGGTGAGCACTCTGATCCCTTGGATAGCACTCACTACACTCCACACCAGCTTCTTCCGTTTATCCCTGTGATGTTCTCATATGGAGACAGTTCTGGATACCTTGCTAGTTACTGCCAATCTGCCTCCTAGGTGCTCTGCAGGAACTGTTGTTTATGGTTTAGAAAAAAACAGTGAGATCATCAATAAGCCATCCCATGGGATGACTGGCACATTTCTAACAATAAACATTTAAATTAATAACTTTATAATGGAATATAATAAGACATTTTAAGGAATGCTACCATCATATTCACCATTTCTAATGAATTTAATGAAGCTGTTCATTCCTGGAATGTTCATTTCTACTAATAGAACTCATTAAAAGATGGGATTTTGTTATATTTATTATTTTCTGGTCTCCAAGGTCACAAAAGTAAGCCTGCATCCCACAATGATACTTAACTTGGATCCACTAGTGAATTTTATGAATATGGGTAGAGAAGTGAACAGTGAAGTGGTATCAAAATATTTGTTTGTCCTACCATGGTTTGAAAATTGCTGACTTGGAATGTAGACATTAACTCAATTGAGTTTAAAAATACTACAACTATTCCTTATTTAATTTTTTTTATTATTTTTTTATTTTTAAGGGATTCTACAGTATAATGACACAGTTGTTTGCAGATAACATTGATGTTATTCAGTATGTCATACAATTAGGTAGTTGGTACATTTTGCAAGTATCTATGTCCAAATTTTGAACAACCCAAGGTTCCCATAGTCCAGTTGGAGAAGCTTGTATGCACAGGCATGTTGATCAATCAGGAGTCCAGACTATATTCCTGTAGTCTCATGATTCACCCCTATCTCTCCACAGCCCTTACAATCTACCACGCCTCCTCTTCCGCAGTTTGTTCCCTGGGCTTTGGGAAAGGGGCACAAGTGGGTGAGAAGAAAAGTCTAATTTCTTTGGAGTTGTCATTTTGAACTCCAGTCTGTTCAGGTTGTTTTTCTTCATGGATTGACAGCTTTCCTAGTGATACCCTTTTTAGTCATACTAACAAAGCACAAGCTATTGGATGTACAGGCATTTAAGCAGTACCACTTTATGTGTATGAGTATACTGCCTCCCTGTATGTAAGTGCATTTGTGTGATGCAATGCCCACGGAGAAGAGAAGAAAGCATTGGGTTTCCTTGGAATTGGAGCTAGAGTTATTTATTTTTTTATAGGTGATTATTTTTTATTGTTATTAAACTTTTTCCATAAGTCATATGTCATTTCTCAATCAAACCCAGAGTCGCTTCCCCTTCCATGTCCTCCACCCCACCCAAATCCCTACATTTTGCCCTACATGTCCTCCATCTTTTTCTGAGTCTTTCCAGAGTTTTGTTTTTCTTTTAGTTCTTTTGTTGTTGTTCTCTCCAACTTGTTCTGCTACAGAATATATACATATGTATATTCAAAGGAATATATACATATGTATATTCAAAGGTTCCTCCTTGGCAATCCCAAACAACCATCAATCCTGTACTTTTGCTCTACATTGGGGTCTTTCCTTCCCATGGTCCCCCAAATGAAGTCCAGTAAGCATGCATCCTGTATTGATCCCTCTGCACTGGCCTCCATGATACAGCCCAGGTTAGTTCAACAATGGCAGTCTATATTCTGATAAGGCTGAAATCCCCTTAGCTGTTTAATCCACAAGCTGGGTATCTCAGTAGTCCCCATCTGGCATTGAAGGTTTGGAGGTTTCTTGAAGAGACATGAGTCTTCAGTCCACACTTTAAGATTAAAAAGCTGTGTCTCATGTCTTTGAGGAGTGCCAAAAGGGGTGGCAGCCTCAGGGTAGATGCACTTGCCAGTAAGAATTGAAGACAGGCCAAACCACAGTTTTCTCTCTTTTTTTATTTTTGTCTTTTTACTAAGATCTCAAGTTTTATGCCTGCAGTACAGTTTCTCTGGTCTTACTGATTATTTCTGGTTGTGCTTTCCTTTTGGATGCTTAAGGCCATACACAGACCATATTAACCAAGTTTTTTGTTTTCTCAAGGTCAGTTGAGGATCTGATCCTAACTGGTCTCTCGGGGTTTTTCGGCGGGAGGAGAGTGAAGGTGCCTTGCTCCCTTCAGTTTTTCATTTACCAATTCCATTCACTCAAGGACAAAATCAGGTCTTGCTAGACCAGGCTTCCTTTTCTGTAGCATGAGCCAACTTTCCTCTTTATGTACTGGACACTGGCTGAGGTCCGATTAGTGGCACTCCAAGACCTCCCTGAACAGGAAGACTGGTGACCCACATTTGTAGGACATTTCAAGAAATGCCCCTATGCATAATCCCCTAAGACTTGGTTGACCTCTGAGGGCAAGGAACAAAGTTATCCCTTAGGTCTCTTGGCCAAATTGGTATGGGCATTAAGCACTCAGAAAGGCTAAACTGTACCAGCCTGTTACATTTTCGAACAAACTGTATGTTATTTCCACATCTTATTTCTTTTTTTTTAAATTTTATTTATTTTTTTATGTGTATGAGTGTACTGTCTGCATGTAGGTTTGTGCACCTGTGTCGTGCAATTCAGCAGAAGTCAGAAGAGGGCATCATATTCCCCTGTAACTGGAGCCAAAGATGGTTCTCAGCCACCATGTTGGTGCTAGGGATCGAACCTGGGTCCTCTGCAAGAGTGGTCAGTGCTCTTAACCACTAGGCCGTCTCTCCAGCCCCATATATCCTATTTCTTGATTCACCTTTCCATTTTAATCCCATCTTATTCTAAAAGATGCACACATATCCTCCATCAAAAACCCAACGTCTGAAAATAAATGTTAAGTCAGCTCTAGAACCTGTTTAGGGATTCACAATGCACAGTTGTCTTTAGATCATGAGGAATATAACATTAACATTGCTCAGGTTGTCTGACAATTAGGTACTTGGTACTAGCATCCACAAATGAGGGATACCATTTGTCTTTTGTTTTTCTGGGACTGTGGTACTTCACTTAACATAAAATATTCTAGTTCCATCCATTTACCTGCAAATTTCATGATGTTGTCTTACTTTACCGCTGCATAGAACTCCACTGTGAATTACATTTTCTCCTGTTTAATATGACAGGGTCTTACTGTGGCTTATAACATCTCCTAATCTATAGAGGCTGTAAGCTTGTGGCATCAGCCATGGGTTATTCCTCCAAGGAGAGAGAGAGCCAATAGCCAATTAGGTTTGGGATATACAGGCATATGGCTGCCTCTGCTGCACAGTATTTCCAGGCAGGCGGGGTGTAGCTGGTGCTGACGATGGAGTCTTGCTTGACTCAGGGAGACCCGTATTTGCTTTATTGGTTGAGTAGCCTTTGGTAACACTCTCTGGTGTTCCAGAGGCCATCTGTACACTTGCATGTGTGGTCTCAATACATCTTTCCCATGTTAACGTCAGGTCTTCGGCAGCAGGGCCTTATCACCTCTCTTCTTGCAGGTATCCCAGTTTAGAGGCAAGGATCCTTTACCTTTTGTGGGGCCTTGGATCCCCTGGCCAACATCTCCCTGGTAGGATGTTGGGGCTGTGGGGGTTTGGGCACAACAGCCTGTAAATTGGTTTCATATGAAGGATGCATGTACTCATAGATCATCACTTATAGCTAAAAAATGAAAAAAAAACTGAGAGAAAGATGCAGGACAGTTATGGCAAAATGCATGATCTGGGATGGGGTGGGGGTATGGGGGAAGGGAAAGGGAAATATGCCTGATTTGAATTGGAAAATGATGTATGAAATGTACAAAGCACCAATTAAAAAAAAAAAAAAGAACTCCACTGTGTAGCTGTACCACATTTTCTCTATCCATGCCTTGGTTGAGGGGCACTTGGGTTGGTTCTAGCTTTTCACTATTATGAAGAGAACTGCAATAAGCATGGCTGTACATGTATCTCTGTGGTAGGAAGAGTCTGATGGGTATATTCCCAGAAGTGAGAATGTATGGCTGGGTCATGTGGTAGGCTCATTTTGAGTCTTTTAAGTGTTCTCCATACTGCTTTCCATAGTGATTGTATAAGTTTGCATTCCCACAAGCAGTGGGTGAGTGTTCCCCTTTCCCCACACCCTCTCCAGCATTTGGTATCATTTGTTTTCTTGATCCTTGCCAGCCTTATGGGGGTGAGATGATATCTTAAAGTGGTTTTAATTTGCATTTTGTTAATTATTAGTGATGTTGAACATTTTTTAAGATGTTTCTCAGCCTTCTCTATTTCCTCGTTTGTGAAGTCTCTGCTCAGCTCTTTATCTTTTGAGTGAGTCATTTGTTTTCTTACTTCTTTGTTTTTTGAGTAGTTTATATATTCTGGAAGTTAATGCTCTTTCAGATGTATCAGCAGTGAAGGTTTCCTCCCACTCTCTGGGTTATCTCTTCACCTCCCTGATTGTTTCTTTTGCTGTACAGAAACTTTTGAGTTTAATAAGGTCCCACTTGTCAATTGTCGACCTTATTTGTTGTGCAGCTGTTCTATGATTTAGAAGACTTTTCCTATGCCTATGTCTTGTAAGCTGCTGCCAACTTTTTCTTCTATCACCTTCAGAGTGTTGGATTTCACATTGAGGTCTTTGATCCATTTGGAGTTGATTTTTGTACAGCGTGAGAGGTAGGGGTTTAATTTTATTTTTCTACAAGTGGTGAACCAGTTTTGACAACATCATTTACTGAAGATTCTGTCTTTCCTCCATTGAGTTTTTTTGGCCCCCTTGTCAAACATGAGGTGGCTGAAATTGTATGTGCTCAAGTTTGGATCTTCAGTTTTGTTCCATTAGTCTATGGGTCTGTTTTTGTGCCAGTACCAGGCTGTTTTAATGACTACAGCCCTGTAGTATAGTTTGATGTCTGGTATAGAACTCCCCCCTGTATTGCTCTTTTCACTCAGGGTTGCTTTGGCTATTCTGGGTCTTTTGTTGTTCTATATGAATTTAAGATTTTTTTTTCCAAGCCTCTGAAGAATGACTTTGAGATTTTAATTGGAATTGCATTGAATTAGTATATTAATTTGGGTAAAATGGACATTTTTACTATATTAATTTTTCCAATCCATGAGCATGGGAGGTCTTCCCATCTTCTGATGTCTTCTTCAATCTCCTTCTTCAGGAGTTTATAATTTTTTTTTGTAGAGATCTTTGATGTCTTTGGTTAGGTTTGTTCCTAGGTATTTTATTGTTTTTAAGGCTATTGTGAATGAAAAGGTCTCCTTGTATTCCTTCTTCAGTTGCTTATTGTTGGTATAAAGAAAAGTTACTGATTTTTCTAGGTTAATTTTGTATCCTGCCACTTTAGTGAAACTCTTAATCATTTCTAGAAGTTTTCTGGTGGAGTTTTAGCATTCCTTAGATAAACTATCATAAAGAGGGATAGTTTTACTTCCTCTTTTCCAATTAGCATTCCTTTAATTTCCTTTTCTTGCCTTATTGCCCTAGCCAGTGTTTCAAGCACTATATTGAAGAGGAGTGGTGAGAAGGGGCAGCCTTGTTGGGTTCCTACCTTTATGGGGAATCCTAACTTTTTTCCATTTAGGATGATGCTGGCTGTGCATTTCTTATATATGGCTTTGATTATGTTGAGGAATGATTATCCCAGTCCAATTCCCTCTAGTATTTTAATCATGAAAGGATGCTGGATTTTATCAAAGGCTTTTTCTGCATCTATTGAGATGATCATGTGGTTTTTGTCCTTCAGTCCATTTATGTGTTATATATTTACTGATTTTCGTATGTTGAACCATAACTGCATCTCTAGTATGAATCCAATTTGATCATGTCGAATGATCTTTTTGATGTGGGTCTGTATAGAGTTTGCAAGTATTTTGTTGAGAATTTTTTCATCTAAGTTCATTAATGAGATGGGTCTGTAGTTCTCTTTTTTTGGTTGCATCCATGCCTGGTTTTAGTATTAGAGTGATGCTGGCTTCATGGAAGGAATTTGGGAGATTTCCCTCTTCTTGTATCCTTCTGAACAGTTTGAGTAATAATGGTTGTAAGTCCTCTTTAAATATTTTATGGAATTCTGCTGCGAAACCATCTGGACTTGGGCTTAATTTTTTTTAGTTGGGCGATCTCTTACTACATTTTCAAATTCTTCGTATATTATGTATGGGTCTATTTCAACTGTCAATCTTTTCTTGGTTTAGCTTTGGTGATTCCCTGGATTGCAGATATTCATCCATTTCTGTTAGGTTTTCAAATTTTGTGGAGTATAGGTTTTTGAAGTATTCCCGTATGATTGTCTGGATCTTTACATTGTCTGTTGTGATATTTCCCCTTTCATCACGAATTCTATTGATTTTGAATTGCTCTTTCTTTCTTTTGGTTAACTGGGCTAGGGGGTCTGTCTATCTTGTTTATTCTCTCAAAGAACCAACTTTTGGATTCATTGATTTTTTTGTATTGTTTTCTTTGTTTCTATTTCATTAATTTCTGCTCTGATTTTTTTTTATTAATTTTTATTTATTTCTGTATGTGTATGAATGTACTGTCTGCATGCAAGTCTGTGCACCCGTGTCGTGCAATGCCACGGAGGCCAGAAGAGGGTGTCGGACTCCCCTGGAACTGGAGCTCTCCTGGAATTGGAGTTCCAGACAGCTCTCGCGCCATGTGGGCGCCGGGGATCAAACCCGGGTCCTCTGCAAGAAGGCGGCGCGCTCTAAACCTAGGCCATCTCTCCAGCCTCCTCTGCTTTGTTATTTCTTCTGTCTATTGTGTTTAGGGTTATTTGTTGTTGTCTTTAGTGTTTTTATCTGTGCTTTTCTTTTTTTTTCTTTTTTTTTTTTTTTTTATGTAGGCACCCAGGGCTATGAACTTCCCTCTTAGGACTGCTTTTAAAGTGTCCCATAGATTTGGTTGTGTGATACTCTCATTGACCTTCAGTTCCAGGAATTCTTTTATTTCTTGTTTTATTTCATCCTTGACCTACTCATTATTCAGGAGTGTGTTGTTTAGTTTCCATGTCTTCCTGTAGGTAGCAGGGCTTATCCTGGTGTTGATATTGAGCTTTAGTGCACTATGGTCTGATAGAATGCACGAAATTATTTCAAATTTATTTAGTTTTTTTTCTGTGTCCATGTATGTGTCAGTTTTGGAGAATGTTCCGTGGGGTACTGAATAGAAAGTATATTCTCTGGTGCTTGGATGGAATATTTGGAAGATGTCTGTGAGGTCCATTTCCTGTATTGTTTTGTTCAGTTCAGATGTCTCTCTGTTTATTATTTGTCCAGTTGATCTGTCCAAAGGACTCAGAGGGATATTGAAGTCCCCTACTATAAGTGTGCCGGGGTTAATCTGTGCCTTGATGTCTCGTAGAGTTGTATTTATAAAGGTTGGTGCATGGAAGTTTTGTGCATATATATTCATGATTGTGAGGTCTTCATGGTTAATTTTCCCTTTGATAAGGATGTAATGGTTCTCTTTGTCTCTTCTAATTACTTCCACTTTGAAGTCTACTTTGTGTGATATTAAAATAGCAACTCTTGCTTTCTTTTTGGTACCATTAGCTTGAAATATTTTTTTCTATCCTTTTAATTTAAGTTGGTGCCTGTCCTTGAGGGTGAGACAGCATATAGATGGATTCTGTTTTCTAATCTATTCTCCCAATCTGTGCCTTTTGATTGGGGAGTTTAGTCCATTAATATTTAAGGTTATAATTGAGAGGTGTGTGTTGCTTCCTTTCACCTTTATTATCCATTTACATTTTTCATCTAGGTTTCTACTTCAGCATTTTTGTTTTTATTAATTTCTCTTTCAAGGTGCCTGGGGGTAGTTCCTCCTTTCTTCTGTCCTTTGAATTGTTTCAAGTATTCTCTGAAGGTTTGGTTTTCTGGACATGTATTCTTTCATCTTGTTTATGTCATGGAAGATTTTTCTCTTTCCTTCAACTAGAATCAACATTTTTGCCCGGTATAGTAACCTGGGTTGGCATTTATAGTTGTTTAGCACTGGGAATGCTTTGCTCCTCATTCTTCTTGCTTTCATAGTTTGCAAAGAAAGATAGGCTGTAATTCCAATAGTTTTCCCCTTACATGTAACTTGTTTTTCTCTTGTGGCTTTCAGAATTTTGTCTTTGCTTTGGGTGTCTACCGTTTTACTATGATATAGCGGGGGGAGTTTCTTTTCTGATCTTGTCTATTTGGTGTTCTATGTACTTCTTATATTTGTGTGGGTTTGTCTTTTTTTAATTTGGAGAAATTTTCATTTATTATTCTGTTGACAATCTGATCAATACCATTCTCTTGGGATTCTTCTCCTTCCTCTATCCCTATGGTGCAGAGATTTGATCTTTTCCTAGTGTCCCACATTTCCTGGTTGTTCCACTCTTGTGTATTTTTAAATTCTTCATAGTCTTTACTTGAATTTTTTAGGTGCTCTGTGTTATCTTCTAGATCTGATATTCTTTTTTCTGCTTTTTCCATTCTGCTTCTGAGGTTTTTTTTTCCCCATTCTTTCGTTTTGATTGGATGACTGTTTGATTTCCTTTTTCATTTCTTCCTATGTTTTCTTTATTATTTCCACTTCTTTTTGGAGCTTCTCAATCTTTTCTTGTAGCTCCTTGTTTCTCTAGTTGTTTTCCTTTTTCATTTCAGCATGGGATCTTTTCAGTGTTGCCACTTCCTTCTGGAGTTTGCCATTTTTTTCCTATAGCTCTTTCTGAAATCTGTCATTTTTTTCGTTTTAGTTCATTCCAGCGTTTGTTCTTGTCTCCCTCTAGTTCCTTTCTGAGTTTTTCATTCTCTCCCCTTAGTTCTATGATTTCTTTGAATATATCTGTGATTGTTCTAAGATCTGTGTCCTGGGTTACCTCTAGGGACATCCCATTGTAGGAGTCCTCCACAGGCTCCATAGAGTTTGGTGTGGAGTTATTCTGAGCTTTTCCCATATTGTTCTTTCGTTGTGATCTTGGCATGTGGTTTGCCTTTTGCCTGTATTCTGATGCGAATCTTGAATGCCTCTTCACCTTGTTGAAGGATTGCTTTCCTTGATTCCTTCAGGTGTCTTTGTTGTATTCTTCTTATGTATGGAGTGTTGGCTTGTCTAAGTTTCAGGCTTTCAATTTTGGTTATATATTGGAAGGTATAGTTCACTCTTCCCTTTCTGTTCCATAAGAACTGGGTGGGTAACAGCCCAGATGTCACCTTCTGATCACTGTATTTTCTCTGCTGCCAGCCACTCTCTCAGGAGTTTCAGTTGGGTGGGGTGGGGGTGGGGGTTGTTTGAGTTGTTTGCTTAGCCTGTGTGCTGGTATCTTCCGTCCATGCTCAGGCACCAAATGCCTGCAGCCTCTGAGTTCAAACCTCAGCTCCCGGCTCCCAAAATCCTCTGGGCCCAAATGCTGCTCCACTCAGCCTTTGCCCGTGCTTGGACACCTGAGTTAGAGAGTTATTAACCACCATATGGGTGCTGAGAATCAAACCTGATTCTCTGGAAAAGTGACCAGTTCTCTTAAGTGCTGAGCAATGTCTCCAGCCCCTATTCCTTATTATTTTAAACTGAGAGTGATAGCACTGTTTTGTTTTGTTTTTTTTCATTTTTCCAGAATTGAAAGGAGTCTAAAGATAGTGTCTCACCTTGTGAGATATGCTATGTAAATGTTTGGGGAAAAGAGCCTAAATTCTCTATACTAAAGTATTTTTTTCTATGCTTCAGTCAAAACCACATAGAATATTTGCTCTTTAACTTCTGCTGTTTCCAACAAAAACAGTATAATTAGAATTGCCAAGTAACTTATATATTAAAACTAGCAAATTCCACCAAATAAAACAATTATAAAAATACTTAGTCAATTTCTTATGGACTGAAGATGTCTTCTGATGTTCCAATTATGTGATCTTGTTCGATAGTAGAGCAATGTGCTCAGTCATTTTGGGGATGATCTCATGTGTCCTGAAAGAAGAGGAATGTAAGCTGCTTAGGGGGCATGTGTTATCAAAGTTCATACATGTCTGTACTCTGCATTGGAAGATGATAGCTGCTGGAATCTCTCTCTCTCTCTCTCTCTCTCTCTCTCTCTCTCTCTCTCTCTCTTTCTTCCCCTCTCTTTCTCTGCATAGACCTTATATCTAGAATATTACTTAAAGTTTTCTTCATTATTTGTAAAATGGAGATAAGACTGATGTGGGCTGTTAAGAACATGGACTATTAGGCTTCAGTTTTTATGATTAATTTTAGTCATTTGAACATTAAGAGATGCCAATGAATCCTGAAGACACTGTTATAAATGGCAAGGTGGATATATGGAGCCACTGTTGTTGGCTGTATAAAAAGCTGTATATGTGTTACAGAGGATTGCCCCATTCTTGCATGCTCTGGGCTTATGTTCAGCTTGCCAGAATACTGCTATTAAAACTTGGCTCAAACCAGAAACTTATGTGAATAAATGAAGAAATGTGATGTCATATCATGGAAGTATTGATTAACCATAGATAAATAAAGGACAATTTGATAAATTTTGTTAGCCGTTAGATTACTTGAAACAATGACCAATTTATACCATCACTTTAGAGAAGATGCCATTTCTGACAGCATTACATGTTTTAAACAGCGTTATATCTAGGAAATTTCTCATATTGTGAACCATTGGAAATGTCTCTTGGGCACCTTCCAAGTTTGGCTCAGAAACCATACATACTAGCTCTAAACTCCAGTCACATATTAATGAACAAGTGTGTGCTACTTCAACCTGATTTCATTCTTGGAATACTGGCATGAATATCTAATATTTTTCTTTCTGGTATATTTTATATATTTTAATAGAAAATAGATATACTTTTAGTAGAAAACTTATATACTCATAAGTCTTGGAGAGAGGAAAATAATTGAAACTAATTTATAAATATATAAAATATCTATATTTTAAGATTTAGAGGTCCCTTATAAGAATGGTTTAATTAAATAATGTGAAATATTCACTAAGATTTATATAGGACATAAGTGAAACATTTTTACCACAGATACAAAAAAGTTTCAGAATGGTACAGAGGAACCAGAAAATAAACGTTACAAAATTGCTAAAATTATGTTTCTGAAGAGTTTTTTAAAACACAGAAATATATTATATGAAATGAGAATTGAGGTAACAAAATTATCTTTATTGTCTGATCTTGATTATGTAAAATGAAGAGGAAAAAAGAAGAGAAGGATGTCAGTGAGGATCAAGTCTTCTGGTGGTGTTTTGGTATAAACTTTGCTTTTAAATTTATTTATACTTCTAAATTAAATATTTTCAGAATTACAATAAAAGCTCCCCAGAATTAATTATATCCATAGAAGAAGTAGTTTAACTAAATTCAGTTTAAAAATAAAATGTTAAATTAAATTAAACCACCCTTCTTGGGAACAGCTTTGATGGGAAAATTGTTTTTCACTTTTCTACTGCCAACATAATTTATTTCAAATGATGCTTTTATCTTGTGCCCTGTTTAGGGACCTAATAGGCTCCCTGATTCTTATGCCTTCTTGTCTAAATTCCTCTGATTTTCAAGGTTTTAAGCAATTTTTTTTTCCATCCAAAATTATTCCCTTTTACTCTGCCTGTGTAGAATGTAATGTGTGGAAGTCTTCCTTGCAACTCTGAACTTGCTTATCAGACTGTCTTTATATCACTATGAGAAATCATCTATTCGCTCAAACTTTCCACACATATTTCCCTGTTTACAACGAACCAAATACTGTAATGTGCCATGTTCAGAAGGCAGAATTTTCTGGTATGGCCATTGTAATATCTTATTTTCAAGAAATAAAGATCTGTTTCTTTCATAGTTACTTATGGTTGCTTGAGAATGATGGCCTATTTTATGGCTATAATCATAATCAAAATTGTATTTCCTAGAATTACACCAACAAATTTCCATACCATTATTCTTTGAAGGGTGTCCAACATGAATCCCAGAAGAGCTATGACTGTGTGTGGCACAGGACATATGTAGATGACAAGGTTGTGTTGCATTGCCAAGAGGCTGGACATCTATGTTGGAAATTAATTCTCTCATAGCCCTAGAGTCTGAAGTTTGAAACCCAGATGCTGGTCACAGCCATGTTCTCACTAGAGGTAATTTTCTTTTTTGTCACTTTCTCACTGCTGGTGGTTGTTGGCAATCTCTGGTCTTGCTTGGTTTATAATTTCATTGTTTTGATAGCTACATATGTATCTATCTTCAAAGGGCCTTCTGTCTCTATGCCTCTGTGTCCAAATAACTCTTTGTGTGTGTGTGTGTGTGTGTGTGTGTGTGTGTGTGTGTGTGTTGTGGTATGTATTTGTTTGGGGGTGAGCACTTGTGAATATGGGTGCATGTGGGTACTGCATGAATGCATGTGGAAGCCAGAAGCTGAAACTGAGTATCTTCTTTAATTGTTTTCTGCAAGATTACATATTTTTTAAATTTTTATTCATTTTTGTATGTGTATGAATGTACTGTCTGCATGTAGGTTTGTGCACCCATGTCATGCAATGCCGCGGAGGTCAAAAGAGGGTCTCAGATTCCTCTGGAACTGGAGTTCTCCTGGAATTGGAGTTCTCCTGGAATCGGAGTTACAGATGGTACTTAGCCGCCATGTGGGTGCTGGGGATCAAACCCAGGTCCTCTGAAAGAGCAGTCAGTGCTCTTAACCACCAGGCCATCTCTCCAGCCCTGCAAGATTATATTTTGAGAAAGAGTTTCTCACTGAACATGGGGCTCACCTCCCAACTCAGGCATCCCTACTTGCATAGAAAATACTCCACTGACTGAATCACCTTCTCAAACACTATGTAATCATTGTCTTACAAAGATACTAGACAAACTGTGTCAGGAGTCACCTTAACTCAGTATGACTTTGCCTTCTTCTTACCAAGGCTTCAAAGTACTTAGAATTGTTTTCCAAGGCAGGCACTGCTGTTATTTGTGTTTTTCCATCAGAACTAGGTGGCCCATAATTTATTGCTGAAGATAGGACACATTTTAGTTTTAAGATGTAAATAGATCAATCTGGAACTGAACTAGAAACTTCAATGCTGCTGGGTAGTGTTCACAATCCCAAAGCTGCTATGTAAGTGGCTGAAGTAGAAAAATCATTAACAGTTTTACCTAGCTATGTAGCCTTCATATTAATGTACACCAGCTACTGCAATAGTGGCATCACTGTTATAGGGGCAAGCAGTAGCTTTCTGATTGGAATTGAGGTCTGCTCTGTAGGACAGAATCCATTCCTGGTACTAGAAATGCAATCTAAAGTCCATGTTTCAGGACGTCACAGGCCCTAGGGAGGAATCTATGACAGTTGTTTTGCTAAATAGACATGTTGTCAAAATTCTTTTTAAATATTTACATTTATACCCATAATATAATACTATCCACAGACATTATCAGAGAAGTATCATTTGTAATGTACCATGGTTAATTCACAAATTTATTATTTGTCAAAGTGCCTAGAATAAGTGATTGTTGATTGTTCAGGTCTAAACAAGATATCTGTATTACATACTCCAAGGCTCATGAAATGTCACAGAAGAGAAGATAGAAAGAACATAGGAATTGGAGAATAGGGAAGAATACTCTGAAGCCCCACTTCTGGATAGGATATGGCCATTGCAACTATGAGCTCACAAAAGCTGCTGTTATCTGGAGAAGACTTGCCCCAAATCAGGCCCATCCATCTTCCCTCATGGATCATGTTACAAGCCTCTAGGCTTTTCTTTCCTTTCAACTTCCATATCCTCTGTGTTAATCCTGAGAGTTACTCAAAATGACTGGAATCATTTCACAGCTCCCTATTTTCTAAATTAACTTGTAAAGTAAAATTAGCAAGGAGTGTTAAGTCAGACAGAAGTTAATTTATCCCCTGAAAGCCCTGGAAGGGTGTGTGTTCTACTGACAAACTCACTGAGAAAATGCTGTGTGCTAAGTCTCCTCTTCCAATTTCACGTGTTCTTTAGATTATTTAGGTTTACGAGAATTCTTACAAGCAAACAAAAGAAAAACAAGACAACATGTTTGGCCTGGCTTAGACACGCCCCCAAGTGTATTTAATCACTTGACACATTGAGTAGACCCACATTGTGTGACTTTTTCATAATATTTGTTGGAAGAGCTAAGTCTAGCTCTCAGCATCTTGGTTCCCTTCTGTGCCCAGAAAGCTTCTCCAGAATAGTCTATTACCCAGCAGACCATAGCTAGTAACACAAGGCTCAACCAGTAGTGCTGGCTGCAAGTGGAGGTTTCCATTATATTTTGAGTTGTATTTTGTTCACAGATGCTAAAGAGGTAGGTTCCGGTAATGGTTTTATCAATGATATAACACTCTCATATTTGAGATACATTAATAACAACTCTGAAGGAAAAATGGGATGCAAATTTACTTGGAACATTTTTTTTGTCTTTTTGAGACAGGGTCTCCCTGTAGCCCCAGCTGTCCTGGAACTCACTCTGTAGACCAGGCTGGCCTTGAACTCACAAAGATCCGCCTGCCTCTGCCTCCGTAATCCAGCATTCATGATATGAAGAAAGAGTTAACATTAAATAACTGAAGAATTACTGAACTGAGAATTAACTAAGATGTAAGCTAAAATATGGAAAATATTTAAGATTATTAAAGACTAAAACCTGATAGTAAAAAAGAAAAATTAATAAAACCAAGTCATTGATGTTGACTTTAGCTTTTCCTCTGAGAACAACAAATGTGACCTATTTTGACACAAGCTTTACAACAATGAAAACAAGGTAGAGGGTTTGAAAAGATATCAAATCACTCAGGAAGCAAAACAAATTCATTTCCTTTCAATATATTATCTTCTATTTATACATTTTTCCTTCTTCTTTGCAATGAATTTCAATTTCATTCAATTAAATATAACTAAATCACAGTTAAAGTAATGAATTTAGGAACCATAAAATTATGATTAATAATTATATATATATATTAAAAATATATTATATATATCCTAAAAACTTCCCACAACATGCATGTAATATTCTATATTTTAATATGTATGTTGTTTTTACTCTTCTTTGATGTTAAATTATGCTAATTCTTGTGAAGAATATGTCAATCAAGAATGCTTTCTGACTGAAAACCAGTTCTCAACACATACAAGTCATTTGTTTTTTGACAAATCACTCAAGCTTTTAGGCTTACTTTTTTCACTTATAAAGTTATAAGAATAATAGTACCCGTTCATGTTATCATTAGAGAAATGGAGCACTCAATGTAGAAAGCCTGTGCAGACTGCAGGAAACAGTCCAAGCCCACGGTGAAGACTCTCCCCTGCTTTCCATCTCTTATGTCCATCACTCTTTAACTGTTTTCCCTCTCTTTTTCACTATGCACACTCATGTACATACACGCACACACACAAACACACACACACATACATACACACTCATTAACAGACTCACTCTCTCACTATTTTTAATGCTAAAATCCTGTTGAATGTGGGATGTCTCCTTAGTGTTCTTTCCATCAGCTAGAACTTGCTCTGATTTTTGGAAAGGATATTTTGTTGAGAGTCTTTTTTTAAGCACTTCATCTAATTTCTGAGACTTCTGAGCTGAAGCTATTCTTTAGAGGTTTTATTTTCTTATGTGGAAAATGCACATGAAATGTAAAACTTTCCATTGGGTTTCAAATTTAAACATCTAGTTTAAAAAGTTCAGTACATGGATTCTAATGTAATTGGCACTCTGTTCTCATGAACAAGTAGGTTTTATTGTTATATGCTACACAACACTTTCCCATGGGGCAGTGGTTTATACTCTGTTAGTTCTTGCTATAGCAACTCAAAATGTTGGCATCAAATATGATGTTTCAAAAATTTCAAATTAAAAATTAATGATAAACCTTACTTAGCTGTGAATTCTGCATGTTTCAACGACAAGTCTAGTTAGATAGGAGTTCTGGTACAACAGTGGCACAGATAATGTAGAATAGTAGCCAATCGTTTTCTAAATGGATTTAAAGTTCACTCCATACAATGGAGCCAATAACTGACACTGATATCAGACCTAGGAACAGTTGACTAGACAAGTCACAGGGCATAGGAGAGAGCTTATTACTATTATTCTGCTAAATAGACATAGTATCAAAGCAAATCCTAATGACCCATAGATAAAGCATCTCTCACCAGAGAAACTTCCTTATGCAGCAGACTGTGATTAACACAGAAACCTATGACTGGCCACTACACAGATAATAAAAGATTCCAGAGTAATTATCTCTGAATTGGATGCCTATATAACACTTCTGCATCCAAAAGTTCAGGAATGATTGTAGAAGCCATACCAGAAAGAGTCTTATAAGAACTGGAGGTGGTGGCTTACCATAAGGAACGTTTTCCAGACAACAGGAAGTTACTCATGAACTCACAGCCATGGTGACAGCATGCACAAGTACTGTGCTGGGCCATGCCAGACAAAATCCCATCCTAGATATGGGGAAGTGGGTAAGAAACCCCAAACCGATGTGAGGAATGATTGGGAACTAATGGCTGCTAGGAAGGGAGAGACAGTCTCCTTTAAGTGTGTGACCCTTTATAGGTTAACTAGTCCAGTATAAAAGAAGGTCTGTGAACTGCAGTCACAGACTTAGTGGGTATTTTGGACCTAACACTTTTATCTGCTCTGCTATTCCTGCTTCCATTCATTGTTCTTCCTATAAGATGGAATTCTACTTTTCTAGAGTTAAAGTAGGATGATGTATGTAACATGCTTAAAAACTATGCTTTTTATACATCAGGTCTTAAGTATATATCTACATTTATTATGGTTTGTTAATCCAATACTTTTACAGATGAGAAAATTGAGACTCAAAGATTAAAACGTCTGGCATGGAAGTCACAGAAATAATTAATGATTGAGCTATGAATGGATTTATTCTGATTGTGCCTCCTTTTCCTTAACAATTGCATTCCAACAGGAACAGATGTAAAAGCAATCTTAGTTGCTTTAGTCATCCAATTTGATTAATCTTTCAAAAGCTCTAAATCACATTGGCTTAGCTTTCAAAGTGAATTAATATTTTGAAGGAAATACTTCTGACTCAGAGATTTTTCTGGTAGCTGAGCCTTGCAGAAGGTTTCTATAAGAACAAAAATACAGAAAAAAGTCAATTTTAAGAGTATCTACTACTAATAATACAAATGAACAAAATGCATTCTAGATTTTGCTTGGGGAAAATTTATAATCTTTTTGCTTCTTCATAAGGAGAATCTTCATCTGACCCACATTTGTTCATGAAAATATATTTCTTTGAAACCTGCTAGGTATTGTGTTATCTGCAGAGAAGAGATTGCTGATTGAAAGTGGAATTCTGTTTTCATAGACCTATTAAAATCTGTGTACGATCAGAAGACTATCTCCTGTGCAACTATGACCTACTGTATTTGAAAACAAAATTTGAGTAGAACATAGTCATAATAATTTTTGTTTTGCCTACAGCCATTTTATTTTTGCAATATAGTCATAAGCAGTAACTGGGTCTCAACACTTCTCAACAATATGGTATCCGGAGTTCAATCCAAAAATGAGAGTTCACTCAAGTCTATTCTGTGTAAATGCAGTGACTATGAAAATGGTTGCTCCTGATAAAGGCCCTGTGTGAGAGAAGGTGTTCTGTTCAGTAATGATTCAAGGAATCTCAGGAATTATGTGCTTTATCCATAACTCAGTGATGAATAAACAGGACTTCATAGATACATAAAAAGGACATATTTGATTCTATATAGATAACAGTACAAAAATCTATTCCTGAAGATCCCGCACTACAATGAGTACTGCCTCTTAAAAATCTCTGCTCTGAAACCAGATGACTTTGGTGAGACCCTGGCACAGCCACTGAATCCAGGTGTACAAACTAATAACAGTCAATAGTTTTAATAATATTGTTTTGTTTATCAATATTATCTACAGTCTAATGTTAAACCTGTTCATGCTAATAAAGTCAACAGGTGTCAAGATGATTATCTGAGCAAAATTTAGCACTTTGGACAAATGAAAAATCAGCTTAAATATACTATGAGTAAAGTATTTTGATGTGCTATTAAGAGAAATAGTTGCAAGTTTGCTGGTCTTATATGTATTCCCCTCCTAACTCCAGAAATTTCTTATAGTTAGAACAGCTGTGCTTACCTCTATAACATTCTGCATTTTCATAATTCCTTGCTCATTTGCCCCCCACTTACAAAGGCTTTGAAATACAGATCACAAGATTTCATTTGCATTTTAGAGTTTGATATTAGATTCTGCATTGCTTAGTTGCTTCATTTATTTTGTACATAAATTATGTTTTATTCCTGAAAACTTGCTTTGGAATTTATTTGGTGATATTAATAGTAGTCCTGTCCATTAAACTGGAAAAATATATGGGTTTAGAGCTGAATCACCCTTTTCTCTTCCCTGTTAGTGTGTAGTCCATCAGGAATGGACAGCAAGCCAATAAAATAAAATGCAGATTTGTTGCTGATTAAACTGGTTGGGAATGGGGGCGGACCTCTTGTGTCCCTTCCAGAAGCTAACGTTATGGAACAGAAGCGCTCCTGTTTGCAACAGGGGAACTAGAAGGAAAACAAACGAGTTAGAAACTTACCTTCTCACAGAGGAAGATGGTCTTATCCTCCACCTGATAGTGTGTGTAAAAAAGAGAAGAAACACAAATGAGAAGGTGTCATACGTGCACCCTGATAATTTCCTCTGATAATTCAAAACAATAGCCTAAAAAAAATCAAACCTTCCAGGTGAAAATCTTTTCGGGGGGATCCAGCAACCTGGCCCTTTCTGGCTATTATTTGCTGGTCTAGTTTCCAGATACAGCAGGCCACTGGGTTCTTGGCAGGATGTTACTAAAGTCTTAAACCAAAAGTTACATTTTAAGAAGATATTTTGTATTCATCCAGGTATAAAATAGTCCCTACTGTTTCTGGTGTCCCTAGGATCTGAAAGTATCTTGTTTGTTTATTTATTTGCTGAATGGTTGATCCCATTAAATTAGTGACTGACAAATATTTTAGTCTATGAGGTACTTGTTACAGTTTCTGACCATACACTATAGTGTTTGGACCCTTTTAACATTTGTCTGGTAGATTTTGTTTTTTGTTTTTTGTTTTTAGTGGCCCATCTCCCACCTGGGCTCCTAGCTGCTTCAGAACTTCTAAGCTCCATTTTATTCTAAATTAATTCATCCCAGTCTCCAACAACACTGTAGGAGACATTTCAGATTCAACCCATAACATATCCCCAGCCCTAGAGATCTATAATATAAAGTATGAATGTAACAACTTTAAAGAGGTAGATTTTTTTAATAACATATCATTGATTGATATATTTCTTTTAACCGTAAGTTAAACTCTATTAACTGCAGATGGGGGGATTGATAATCTATGCAGGTTGGTCTAACAGTGCTAATACTCATGTGGATTCTCAGCAGTGGAGTCCGCTTCATGCCTCAAACTATCCCAGTGGCATGGAATCACAGATCATACAAGTTAGAAAGCATAGAAAAAAAGTAGGGAGTCATTATACAACTAGATTTTAAGATGTTTATTCTGTGATGTGAACTCATGTTTTCCTGGGCAAATGCTTCTGCAGACTCTATAGAATCTGAAGCAAAGGAAATGCAACAGTGATATTTAAGACAAGAAATTCAACTTTGTTGAACCCATGCATCAAGTGTAATCATTGTTCTATGCCTGGAGTAACAATGTAAACATAATAAACAGTGTCCCGTATAAACAGAAGCAAATGCATAGACTGTTTTTATATGGATGATTTTATTAAGCTAGTCTGGCAGAATAGAGATCCAAGTTCAGCTTCCCATAATAGAAGTTTCATTGTGAGAATTTTTTTTTTACAACAGACACCATTTATTCTTCTAAATAATTTCCTAGATCTAAGTAATCTTCTAGATCTTTTACATTTATTTCCAATCCTTTCACAAAGCCCATAGGGGGAATATCATGAAATGTGAGATGTCGGACATTTTCACCTTGCAAGGACTTTACATGGGTCATTTGGAGCTGACCTGTGTGGAACCTGGGTTCTTTACTCAAGGCCTGGACTGGTGACTGTACCATGCTTCCTGCAGATAGTTAATAGCAAACCCTCCCATCCACCAGTGCTAACATAATGATGGGATTTGCACCTTCTTAGGGCTGATCTGTCATTTTTTACACAAAATTTTTGAGCAATGAGAAAAAGAGTTGAAACTTCTATCTCTGCCTTCCCCACAAAACATGATGTGCCAATACCATCTGAGGGGCAAGCCCTGGAAAGTCAGAAAATTATTTTATCTTATACAAAGGCATCTATTGAATCACAACTTCTACAGACTGAGTAGCAAAATTATTACCCAAGACTGTTATTTGTCAGTTCCCAAGTATCTTCTCACCTGATGCTGGTGTATTCCAAAGAGAATGGTAAATTCAAAACCTTTTACCTCATGTTTAATAGATTAAAACTCTTTAGTTTTCTCAGTTAGCAGGAAGGCACTAGCTAGGAAGAACGTCTACAAGGCCAAGGCTTGTTTATTTGAAAAAGTTTTTTTTTCTTCCAGGTGTGGTAGAGCATGCCTGTAATCCCAGCACTTGGGAGGCAGAGACAGTAGAATCTCTGTGAGATCAAGGCCAGCCTGGTCTACATAGTGAGTTCCAGGACAGCTGGAGTTACATGGAGACACTGTTACAAAAAGATAAAGAAAGAAAGAAAGAAAGAAAGAAAGAAAGAAAGAAAGAAAGAAAGAAAGAAAGAAAGAAAGAAAGAAAGAGAGAGAAAAAGGAAAGAAAGAAGGAAGAAAGAAAGAAAGAAAGAAAGAAAAAGAAAGAAAGAAAGAAAGAAAGAGAAAGGAAGGAAGGAAGAAGTTATTTTTCATGGACTAATTCTCTTACATGGAAAGATACCTGTGAAGAATTTGCTATTGAATTTTATGTAATACGATATTCCCTGTGTTATTTTTCACCTCTGGTGTATATGTGGACTTTTGAATCGTTATAAGTTTAGAAAAACAAATGGTGAATAATTTGAAAAAGAAAGAAATAACCAGAAAACAACCTATTTACACCCCTTCCTACTATCTGCCCTGACATCATGTCCTCTATAATCATTAATTTTTAATTGGCTATCTAGTCTAATTTGTGTTCCACAAATGCTTTTAGATGTGTGTCTCTCCCTTCTGAAAACATCATGTGGAAACCTAGTATTACAGAAGCTTCTTAAAACATATACCTATACAGTGTCAAACAGTTTGAATGTACTTACCATAAAATACGGTTTCAATGGCCCTACCAGACAACTCAAGCTAGCAAATAAAAAGCCCGGTGCCAGGAATGCACATCCTCTTTGGAGTTGTTGATGAGGAGAAACACATAGACCTTCAAAATGACTGGCTATTGCCATTGCTCTTGATTCCATGAATATGTTGATAAAGATCCAGTTGCTAAAGACACTGCATAGATGAATCATAGAAGAAACATGGGGAAATGAAGCTGGTTCTGACCTTGAAGCATCATTCCTACTACCTAGCTTTCAGGGTATAGAAGGTGGAATGCATGCTATTGGAAGAATAAATGAATCATCAACCTGACCCAGCTGTGAGCCCTGAGAGTTACAATAATGACTGCCCTGATAAGATATGCTCACTATACCCTCCACCGTGGCAGGAAGGTCATGGGAGTAACTAACCACAATTTGACTGGATTTAAGGTCCACTTCACAAGATGGAGCCCAAACCTGGCACTGCTATCAGGGAAAAGAATTTGTGACTGTACAGGTCTCATGTAGTAGAGAAAAACCAATTTCTATGATTCTCAACTATTCTCTACTATTATGCTAAATAGACATAGTGGTACAGTGACTCCTAATGACTTATTTCATATCCAAAGACTAGTACAACTTTCAGTTCTCACCAGGGAAGCTTCTTCTTGTAGCAGATGGCAATTAACACAGAGCCACAACTGGTTAATATGCAGAGAACAAGAGACTTAAGAGAGTGCAGCCAAAGTAGTATTAAAAAAATCATACCCTCTCTTCGTAAAGTTCAGGGATTATCGAGGGAGAGGGGACAGAAATATGGTAAGAGCCAGAGGTAGTAGATGAACACAAGGAAACGCTGTTGTATGGACACAATAAGGCACTTGTATAAATGAACCCCCAGAGTTTGTGGCAGCTTATATGAGGCCTGTGGAAGTCCATGTCAGACAAATCCCAGCTCTGATAGTCGAGGTGGCATGATGTCCCAGCCCTAGCCGAGGCTCTATTGGCAATTCACATGTGCTGGCAGAGGGAGAGTCTGTTTTCTTTAAGGATGTGATTTCTGGTAGGTTTATGAGACCCCCTGTACTATTTAAATAAGAAATGACTATGTGTTCTTAAAAACTATGCAAATAAATGGAATATTATGGATCAATTCCATTCCTTCACCATAGAAATTTTAATTACTTTAGATTCTGAGCCTCAAAAAAGCATATAGTGGATTAAGAAATCTTTGATGCTTATAATGAAGACATTTCACATCAGTAACCTAGGGCATATGTCCAGAATTTCAACACATACATATTTGGAAGCCCTTGGTTCTAAAGCAATATGTCAGTGGAGGGAGGATTCCTAGAAGAGCTTTCATAGAAAGTCTACTTGACACATGTGGGGTTACTGACTACTCACATTCTATTTCCCTCCCTATAATTTCTTACTAAGGAACTCATCTAACACATAAAGCCTTGTCTAGGGCTTGGGGAGATGGCTCAGTGGTTAAGAGCACTGATGGCTCTTGCAGAGAAGCTAGATTCAATTCCACCCACATGGTGGCTAACATCTGTTCTTAACTCCAATTCCAGGGGAATCTAAAATGACACGGATGAACTTGCACACATACAAACAATACACCATACAAATACAATATTTTTTTAAAAGTTGCTGAGAAAGCCAGGTGTGGTGGCGCATGTCTTTAATCCTAGCACTCAGGAGGCAGAGGCAGGCAGATCTCTGTGAGTTCAAGGCCAGCCTGGTCTACAGGCCAGCTGGGACTTGAAGGGAGACACTGTCTCGAAATTACCAAAAACGAAAAAAGTTGCTGAGAGTATAACTCAAGATGTTACTCTTCCCAGAGAATGGGTTACATGCATTCAAGTTTTATTGCTGATCTATCTCGCAGAACATGGGACATGAGTTAGGCGATTCAGAGATGCATTCCTTAGGCAGAAACCTTAAGAAAATTCATGCTTTTATATTGTAAATCACTCATCAACTCCTGTCTAAAGATCATTTCCTGAAAGAGCTTAAGTTCAATTCCAGCACCCATATCTTGAGGCTCTTAACTACTTCTATCTACAGCTCCGGGGGATTCCATGTGGGCACCTGAATTCAGGTGTGCAGACACGCATTCACATAAACACAATTAAAGTAAAATCTACAAAAAACTTTTTAAAAGAGAAAAAAAATCATTTAAGTAGAACTTAATGAGACATACATGTTTATATGAAATATATTACATTTCCATTATATGAACATATCCATGTTTCAAATCTCATATTCATTTCCAGACAAATCATATATAAATTTAGCCCATGCTTAGCAGCCTCCTTTCCATTTTTCCTAATTAGATGTAAGTCTTGGGTGGATTATAAAGTGTTTAAAGGATCTTTTGTCCTTATTACTTCAGATTTGAGTGATTTTTTCCCCCTTTCTCAAAAGATGCCATCAGAGCCTGCTTAGTATATGGATTTCCTTACCAAGAAGAAAGGGATTTTAATGGACAAGGACAACTTCAAGTACTTGCTTCTCTTCCTTGCCCTTTTGAAACAACCCATAATGGTATGATTTCAGGCATTTAGACACCTGGGGCGCCATTATTGTTTGGGTATTTTAGCTCCTAATTTTTGTTGAAATTTACCTTCAGTGGGCCAATACAGGGAGTGTGGTGTGCTGAGAGGTGTTTGGTATGGGAGAGCTATGCCTTCATGCATGGATTGATGCCATTATAAACAATCCTTCACTCATGGACTCTTTCTTTCAGGGTTCACTCTTCCTTTTACCTCCTGTGAGAATACAGTAAGAAGACCCCATATGTCAGCATCGTGATTTTTAGAGCAAAATTATACGAAAATAAGTTTATGTTCTATTGACATTTATTGTACAGTACAAAGCAGACATCATATGGGAGGCTTTGAGGCCTGAAAAATGAGACATTATTGAATGTAATAAACTGCTACTCCTAGGTAACCACAGGGTGATATTTGTGTCAAGCTCTTAATTTTACCCTCACAACAGTTCCTAACTCATTTAACTTTTTATTTTAGGAATAAACAAACCAAAGCCATGAATTTAAATGATGTACTAAGTTACTCTGAGTAAGAAGTCTAATAACCCAGGTTAAGATCTGGACTCTTTGACAATAGAAGGTACAGTGTTCATGACACACTCCTTTTCTAGATTCTTCTTAGACCACAGTGGAGCAGCAAGAGCTTTGAATACAATTGATCTAACACTCTTATGTTCCTCTCCACCAGTCATCTCTTTCATAACTTTCAATTCATTCCACAAGTAAAAAGACAGCAAATCACTGCTTAGGAAACTGTTAGATAAAATTGTTCCATCTCCTTTAAAGTAGAATTTGTTTTAGACGAGAGAACAGGAACACTCTATGGCAAAACTCCAGCCTTTGGACTAACAGAAATCACAGAGGAGATGAGAAAAGAAATATCAAGTTAAAGTTCCAATGAGCCATAAAATTTAAGACTGGAAGGAATCTTAACATGATCAGGCATCAGGTTCAATTCTGGTTCTTCTGAAATTAGGCTGTGCGATCAGCTCTTGGCAGATGTCACTTCTGTCAGACATGTGCAGTCACCACAGTAAGAGGAATCTAGTCTCTCTCTCTCTCTCTCTCTCTCTCTCTCTCTCTCTCTCTCTCTCTTTTTACCAGACCCCGTTCTAGGTGATTTAGTCATACTGTAAAACTATGGCTTATAATTCATGTATATGTGTCATATGTATCAGTGTCATAATTTATATTAATTCATAGTTCCCAGAATAACTCTGTGGTTATTTATTGATGTTTGTGTTTTGTTTGTTTGTGGCAAGTCTTGCTATAGAGCCCAGTCAGTCCATGAATTCACAATCCTCTTTTCTCAGCCTTCAGGTGGGATTAAAAGCTGTTATATTAAAAAGTTAAAAGAACAACACCCAATGAGTTAAAGATTTTAAAATAAAAATTAGTCAATTTTAAAAATGAGGAAATGGGCACAAGCCTATTCAGCTGTCTTACAATTATGTGATGTGTAAGTGGCTACTAGAATTTGAGCTAAAGAGATTTAGCTTCAATACTGCTACACCATACCTTCCACATGCTTGACAAATAGATTGTCTACCCTTCACAAGGAAATTTGTATTGCTTGGGCCCCAAAGAAAATGACTTTGTGAATGTTGTTTTCATTGTCTCTTCTGAATTATGTTTCTACTGTATAGGAAGGTTATTGATTTTTGTGTATTTACTTTGTATTAGAGTCACTTACTGACTTCAGTTATTACTAGTGGTCATAATAGCTATTCAGTGATGTCTTCTCAGTTTGCTGGGAGTATATGGTCACAGCATTGACTAAAATCAGCCTTTCTTCCTTCCTTCAAATTATACCTCATATTAATTCAAATTCTGCCTTATACTGATTTCCTCTTTCACCAGATTAGGTACAATGCAAGTCTTATTAAAAATCGATAGAAATGGAAAAATAAGCATTTTGCGAAATCAGATACAATAATAAAGTCTTTAAGACACTTGATTTCTCTTTTCTAATAGTGTAAATGTGGAAAAAAATAAAAATAATTTTAATATATAAACTTTTTTGTTATAAGTAAGTAAGGAACTCTTACTATGTGGATAGTTAATTTCATACATCTTTCTTCAAGTATCTTCTGTGTTTATGGTAAAATCCCTTGGAATCAACTGTAAGTATTTAAAATAAAATTCTATAATTTAATGGAGAAAGTAATTGGAATGATTGCAATATTTTATAACTTTGGAGACTGTTGGCAGCTAAAGAGCATTTCAAACATGATGTGATCATGGTCTAGACTGAGAAAACCAATATTAACTAGTGGTGATTATATTAAAAATTGACTGAACTTGAGGACATAGACTGAGAAACATGTGAAGCATGCATGCATAATTGATAATGATCAGGAAATTGAGTTGATTTGAAGTTGAATTCCACTGATGTATTCACCTGAAACAAAGAGATTAATAGGGAATAGTTAGAATTTTTAGAATTTTCTAGGCATTTTTATTTAGGGGAAATTTATATGCATAAGTAATACAAATGATAACATATATGATATATATCATAATGCATTTCACAATGTGATATTTAATAGAATTATTGACATATTTAACATAATTGACTATGCAATTAATTGGTTTATAAATTTTTTTAAAAAGAAAGATAGTAAAATATATAGTCTTTTCTAAATACTGAGGTGGATAGTATACCATTTATAAAAATTAATCTACTTCCAAGGTTCCTGTTTTAGAATTCTGAGTTTTGCTGTCAACATGGCATGTTGAGTGCTTCTAAATCCTTTCTGATAGCATTCTGACTCCCACAGGTTTCCTAATGGGGCTAGCAGATTAACAATGTAGTTATTTTTCTAAAGTATGCTCATATCCATGAAGCCTTATTTTCTATACCTAGAGCAGTAAATTGAGGTACAGTTCTCCTTCATTTCCAAGTAGATGACAGAAAAGGGCCAGAGAGAGAGAGCACCTTTCTTGCACATCTCTGCATATTTCTATGGCATTCCCCTGAGCATTATTAAAAGAATGAAAATCAATCTATTTCCTGAACCTGGATGGAATACAAGAATTATGGATTTAGAACTATGGCACCAGTCACTCTGGCCTGAATACTGGAAACCAGGAAGGCTGTCTGTCCATTGTCAAAACCGAACTTGCATTTGGCTGTGAGGACTGATTAGGCATCCTTCTTAGAGGTACATGGAAGAGTGAAGAAGCTTGATGTTATGTCCAGGGAGTCACACATGCCACAGACAGGCTGGAATTTGGGGGGAAAAAGAGAAAGAAGCGAGATACGAATAGCCTCTGATGAATCAGCTTTGTCTCTGCACTCCTTGTGCAAATATCAGAGCCCATGGTAGCTTCAAGAATACTCTTCTCAGAGACACATCCCCAGAGCATAGCCATAAGCTCTCTCCAGTGCATCAACACAGCTGCTACTTTACTTTTAAAGATTAAAAAAATTATTTGCATTGTGTACACCAGAGTGTATGCATATGTGCCACATGATACCTACACAAGAGAGAATCAGGAACTGGATCCCATGGAACTGGAGTTACTGGGGGAATTAGTGGCAGTTGTGAGCCACTCAGTGTGGGTGCTGAGAACCAAACATGTGTCCTTTATGAAAGCAGCAAGTGTTCTTAGCCTCGGGTCATCTCTCTAACTGCCCCAAGTTGCCAGATTTTAACATGTCCAGAAAAGTTGTAGTATGCTTGTCTGGCCTATATGAAGGTATTATTTAGTCTCCAGCAACACATGAAATTGAATGTGGTAGAGAAGGCTATAATCCCAGTACTCTGGAGGTAAAGGTTCAGAAGTTCAACATTTTCCTTATATAGCAAGTCTGAGGTCAGGCAGGGCTACATGTCTCAAAAACCAAAAGGAAGCTTTTCTGGTGATACCCACTTATCTTGGGTATAAGTGTAGCTTATACATATAAGTGTTTAAAATACAGTTAGACATTATTTTAATTTAGGGAAATGGTGGTAGTAGGTCTCCTCTATGGCCTATCAACTCTCCAGCCATGGATATTTGAATAGATTTATGGCACTGCTCAAAGTGCAAAGAAAAGAACTGTCATATTCCCACTTTGGTTGATATGTTGAAAATGCAAAGTCTGTTAAATATGACAGGGTCTTATCGTGGCTTATAACATCTCCTAACCATTAGAGGATGTAAGCTTGTGGCATCAGCCATAGGTTATTCCTCCAAGGAGAGAACTAATAGCCAATTAGATTTGGGATATACATACATATGGCTGCCACTGCTGCACAGTATTTCCAGGCAGGTGAGGTGTAGCTGGTGCCGAAGGAGGAGTCTTGCTTGACTCAAGGAGACCTATATTTGCTTTACTGGTTTAGTGGACTTTGGTAACACTCTCTGGTATTCCAGAGACCATCTGTACACTTGCATGTGTGGTCTCAGTACATCTACGTCAGGTATTCGAAAGCAGGGCCTTATCACCTCTCTTCCTGCAGATATCCCAGTTTAGAGGCAAGGAGACTTTACCTTTTGTGGGGGCTTGGATCCCCTGGCCAACATCTCCTTGGTAGAATATTCCATTGCTGATGTCAGAGCTCCTGTATTAATATATTTTGCTTAATTGCATAGTTTAAGGAGACGTTAGTATTATATTTGGTTCTGAATAGAGAAAAATCCTTTACACAGTTCCTATGTCTATTAGTCAATTAAAGAAGGCAGTTTTACCGGTTTTATAAGAGATTACCTCTATAGTAGTTGTCTCTAATTTACAGTTGGAGAACGACCTCATCATCATAATATTTCTCCTTGTTCTATCGGGGGGAGGTAAGAAAGTCTCTCATATTAAAACCTTTGTGGCAGCAAAAATGTAATTCATGGATTAACATACCATCCAAACATCTGTGTCTATACCAAAGTAACCTACCATAACAATTAGTACTGTTTAAATACCTATATATCTAATTGCTTGTGCTTCATTAGTAGGATCGAAAGGTTATTCCTGGACAAACTGTCAGCCCATGAAAGGAAACAGCCAGAATTGACTAGAGTCCAAGACAACAGCTCCAGAGAAAGTAGACTGTTTTGCTTCTCATCCACCTGTGCCCCTTTTCTAAGCCTAGGGAACAATCTGCGGAAGAGGGGGCGTGGTAGAATGTAAGGGCTGCAATTGGGGTGAATGGTGAAACTACAGCAATATAGCCTGGACACTCATTTGATCAACTTGATTGAACATACAAGCCCCCACCCCCGCTGGATGGTGGGGCTGTGTGGGTTTGGGCACAACTGCTTGCAAATTGGTTTTACATGAAGGATGCTTGTACTCATAAATTATTACTTATTGCTAAAAAATGAAAAAAAAACTGAGAGAAAGATGCAGGACAGTTATGGCAGAATGCATGATCTGGGATGGAGTGGGGTAGGGTGGGGGGAAGGGAAAGGGAAATATGCCTGAACTGAATTGGAAAATGATGTATGAAATACACAAAGCATCAATAAAAAAATGAAATAAAACAAGAAAATGCAAAGTCTACACTTAAGGCTCAGGAAACACCAGGGAAGAGGACTAGATGAGTTAATTGTAAGAGCCAGAGGTCCAGGATGCATGAAGTTAGATAATGTCTTCTAGACATGACTAGGAAACTGGATTCATGACATTTTAAAAATATGGCTGTTTAAACAGAATCTGCATAATGACAACACCAGATGACATGTCAGAGTAGGTAGGGGAAATTTCACAAGGCCCCACTACTGAATAAATTTAATCAATTGTTGCAGAGGAAGGCACAATCAATTTACTCCAGAATCAAGCTCCCTGATAATTTGTCTAATCCCAAGTGCCCTAAACACATGTACATACTAATACTATTAATGGACTCAGTAGGTTGCTAATACAGATACACAAATGTATATAAGTAACAATAATAATTAACGAAGTGGTGGAAATTGAGAAGGAAGGTGCTATACAGGGAAATAGAAGGATGGGAAGAGGAAGTGGGGGAAATGATTTAAATATAGTAGTCATATAAAAGTTCTCAAAAATTTAAATTTAAAGATCCAAAAATCTAGGTGCTTTTCATTCTTTTCCAGGAAGCTAACTGAGGTAGAATTTCCAAGAAAGTTGCTGCAATCAGGCTTCTACTGATACCAGCCACAGATTCACCTATGCCCTAATCCCTCATCTCCTTGCCCACCTCCTTGTAAATTCACTTCTTTGTGTGCTTGGGTATAAAACTGCCATTCTAGGGACATTCTAATGCTGGTCATCCTAACCCCAATAAAGGCAGGCAAGCCACCAGGCCTGAAATAACCCTGACTTCATTTTCAAAAAAGAAAACAAATTCCAAAAATCAATAAAAAATTAATATAGTTTCTTATCCCCCCAAATATATCAATCAAAAAATCGTAGAACAAGAAAAAGGAAATATCCTCCAGGAGACAGTTCCCAGCTCTGTCAGGCACTGGCAAGATCTTCAGTGTAAGTTTGCAATAACAAGACCTGATTAGGAGAAGGCCATGCTCATTTGAAATGAGTTTCTTATAAACCTATGCTTCAAAAAGTTTCAGTGTATTACTCTTTATATAATCAGGAAGAGCATTGCAATGTCTCTTTATTTCTTTTCTGTTTCTAGTGAAAGGAAGGGGGGGCATCTCTTCTTAGCCCTCCTGGGTGGTCCTCTTGTTCCTTCATGGGAGTAGAAAGGGTATAATTTTTTCTTCTTTCAAAGATGATAAGTGGAGGTTATTGAGCTTTCTTCATTGTCTGTTGCTTTCTTTGCCCTGCCTGGCTCTTAGTAGCTTGCGTAGGAGCCCAACAGGGGACTTTCATTCTCTTCACGTCTCCCCTAAGTGTTGCCTTTCTTGCTTTTCTTCTTATTTCTTTTCTTCCTGCAGGCATCTTCATTTTCATTTTGTTAGGATGTTTTTTTGAAAAGAGAAAAACTAGTATTCTCCTTTAAAATGTCTATCTTCTTCAAAGGACAGAGGAGAAAAGATTAATAAATTGAGAGGGAGGACATGAACTGGGAGAGCTACCACTCCCCGAACTGCAATTGTAGGGTTGAAATAAAGAGCAGAAAAACAGTAGATAGGGTAAAACAATATTGGGTGCAACCCTGAAAACCTCTATTCAAAGAGGCCGCAAATTGGATATTCCCTTAGTGTGTCAATCTCATTCCCAATTCTTGTATACCATCTCTTTCCCCTGATGCTCAGTATGAAGTATTTCCTCTCATGAAAAGAATGGAGTTTTTCAAACTCAAGGGCCTAATTAGGAACAAGGTTTTCCACCCTTTTGCCATTGCATTGGAACTTCCACTTTTCTTTTCTGCTCTATTTACAATGGAGGCATTTATAATAAAGAGGCTCACAGTAGGACACTGCCATCACTGGAAGTATTGAAATGAGAACTGTACAGAGAAAACAGACATAAGTTCAAGTACTGTGGCTCTATTCTTTGTAAGTGTTTTTGTCTGATGCAATAACAAGCAGGCACATACCATATTGGAACAGCACTAAGTGGTTTGTGAAACATCTCAACAATTTAATGAGCCTCACGTTTACTCCTGGAAAAAAAAAAAAAAGAAAAAACAGATGCTCACTTCAAAATTTTGACACCATTCTCTTATGTTACTTTTGTCAAGTTTTCAGGGAGGAGCAGATGCAGAAACAGAGCTGTCTGCAAGAGAAGCATATTCATGGGAGAGGTACAGAGCACATAATTTTGATTGTACATCACATTTTCCAATGAGTTCTGTGATATATTAGCATCTATAAAGTTCACCAGGGGATCAAAATTCTTGGGCCTTTTCATAAATTATTCTTTAAAAGAAAGAACACAGTTGTTAACACTTCTAATACGATTCCTGGTTATGCCAGTGTATCCAGTAAATATACACACTTTATCTTGAGTAACAAGAACAGATCCAATGCTTCCAGAGAGAAGAATAAGGGTAAAAAATATCTCAGAAATTTTGAAGCATCATCCTTGATAATTTTTCCCTTCCAAATTTTCACTGAGTCCTCTCACCCTCTGCCAAAATTTCCAGCCAATTAACTAGGGATTCTGCCATCAAAGGACTTCCTTTGTTTACTCCTAGGTTTCTAAACTTTATTTTTCCTTTTTTATGTTTAGGAGTTCACATTTTTTCCCTTTAATGTTATATTACTCTAAAATATAAATATATACCTTCTGCCCATATACATTAATTACCATATCTGAAAGTAAGTTGTAAGTTAATTCTAGGGCTCATTAAGAGATTCACATTATAACATCACAGTTGCTTTCGATAGAAAGAAATATAATAATGCTAGTGGCTTGAATGAGGCACAGTCCTTAGGGTGGTCTTGTCTCGATTTAGCATCATCTCCATGGAACCAAATCTATCTTCTCTCCCTCCCTCCCTCCCTCCCTCCTTCCCTCCCCCTCCCTTCCTTCCTTTCCTTTGGTCCATCTATATAGTTCTCTTCTTCCCTTCTCTTTTTTCCTTTCTTTCTTTCTTTCTTTCTTTCTTTCTTTCTTTCTTTCTTTCTTTCTTTCTTTCTTTCTTTCTCTCTCTCTCTCTCTCTCTCTCTCTCTCTCTCTCTCTTTCCTTTTCTTTTCTTCACCCCTCCTCTCACTTTTGTTCAAATGAAATACAATGGAATTGTTCTGATTACAAGTCATCAAAATCTAGAAATTCTCTGTAGCATCAAGTTCAGGGTTCTTAGCATGGCATGTTAGTTAACACTTTCTCATCTCTCCCTTGTCTAGTTATGTGTCTTTCCAGGAGCAATGACACACCCCATTCTCTCAAAATAATGTGTTTATTATTTGGAAGCTACACTGAGCTACACTGAGCTATCTATCTGTAGATTCCTGAGCAAGCAACGTTATATTATCTTTACCTGCTGTGTATTTCCTTCAAAACAGTTGTGAGGGAATTTTTATTCTGTTTTGAAAAGTCCAATTCAGATATAACTGAAATATATTCAGCTCCTCAGACAAAGGCATGACACTCTTTCTTTCTTGCCCATGTTATCAACTAGAAGTAGTTATTTGCTTATTTCTTATCTTCTAAAATAATGTCACTTCTGAACAATAGAATTTAAGACATAACTTATAGAGCTTCTACTAAAATAATGTTTGTTCAATTAAATTGATTTTGTAAGAGAGTAAATTAGAGTTAAATATTTTTATTTTTTCTGATATGGAGAGAAGGAAAAGATAAAGGAAAGGTGACAACAGCTTTGAGATAAGTGTACACAGTGGGGAGGGTGTTGTGTTTGTGAAAATGAGGCAGTTCAGACATGTAAATGACTGTAAAGTTGAGGAAAATCATAAGAGGCAATGGCTGTTTTGTATATTTTTGCTTCATGTTTTATGCCTTAAGTGCATTGTTTAAATGCTGACATTAGGGATGTAGCAAGCATGTATATAGAGCATGCAAATTGCAAGTACTTGGGTTACTTTACTCCAGCTGTGCTTTGCTCTGGAAAACTATTGAATATCTTTGACTTCATTAAACATGAAGCCTACAGCAAGTCTGAAAGTTTACAAACTATCTATTTTCCTATTAGCCAAAAGGAAAAAGGAAACCCAATAAAGTACAACATAGCAAAGCATATTTCCCATATTCTCTCACCCTTGTTTGTGTTCAATAACTTTAGCCAAGCAAACTTGGATTTACATGAAATCATAGTGCATGCTTATATTATCCCCAAGGCTAGGGATACTCTTCAACATTTTAAGATTAAGAGGAAATGCATGTTATACAAACAAAATAATCTTGGATGCAAAAGTGACAGGAATTGTCCAGGAGACAGAGCAGACTTAATGTTTGCCCAAGTAGGACAGACTCATGTTTGCAGACGTAGAGCAGCAATAGGCTCTGGCAGAGTCCTTAGACAGATGGTGTTGTAATCAAGACTAGTTTTTGAAATATACGGATAGGACCTTTCCTTCTTCATGCACCTTCAAGCTAATTTAGGACAATCTCTTAGCAGACATGTGATCTTGACTGCTTCTTATTGCAGATACTCACTTCACCTCTCGGGCCATCTCAATTTATTGAGGCCATTTCCTTCTACCTGTGTCCTATTGATGTCTCGTGTATTTCAGAAATCATTTTCTCAGTTCGGTTTAGACATATCCCCCTTTTACTTTCCCTTTCCCCCACCCCACCCCAGGTCATACACTCTGCCATAACTATCCTGCATCTTTCTCTCAGTCTTTCTTTTTTATTATGTTTAGGAATTCACATTTTCCCCCTTTAATTTTATAATACTCTAAAATATGAATACATACTTTCCACTCAAATACAGTAATTACAGAGTCTGAAAGTAAGTGGTGGATTGATTCTAGAGCTAGTTAAGAGATTTACATTATAACAGCATAGTTGCTTTCAGATAAACAGAAATATAACAATAATGTTGTGCGGCTTGCCATTCATCTGGTGATTTGGTACCACCTGCCTGTAGCACCACCCACAGTGTTCTGGGCCCTCACACGGAATTCCCAAATTGAGTTTCCCTCTTCCCAGGAGTGTCAAGTTGACAACTGGAGCTGTCCAGGACAGAAGCAATGCTAACCAATACTTAATTAGGTCCCAATGCCACATTCCTTTCACATTTTCCAGCTTAGAAACCAGATTTGTACATGACATAACATTTCAATCTCTTTCCTCTAAAATGAGGTTACATTGTTGAGACAATGGACTAAGATGATGTGATTAGTCACTAATCAAACTTTTTGGGCTTATTTTAAATAATGTCCATGCAAGTAGTCATAGTGCAGGAGAACACTGTGCTCATATGGGGCCCTATATTCCATTTGGCCGAAGCAATAAGGGAGCAGGCTTTTGCCCAGATAACCTGCAAAGGCCCAGGAATCAGGCTTGCCCCTGCTTACCAATGGACAATGGACACCCACCCCCTTGGGGAGAAGGTGTCACATTCCTATACCCATTTCTAAAGAGCACATCTTGGTTTCAGGAACCAACTGGAGACTCTGCTGGCTAGCATTAACAAGGCTTTTTCACTGTGAATTTTCCCTGCAACCCCTACCCCCATTCTCCCCTCAAGCCTGCCAATTGCTACTATATAAAACCCTAATCTCCAGCCAATGAATGAGATTTGGTCCCTTGAGGCCAATCCCAGGTCTCTCTATTTTGACCTGTTGGGTGCAGAGTCCTTACTCCTCTCCCTCCCCCTGCCTGTGGCCAGCCGTGCAAGCAAAATGAATTTACACATGCTCAGAGGTCAGCGACCCATGCGCATGGACACCTGGGAACCCCACTGTCTCACAGTCATAGATAATAAATCAAGAGAGGCTGAAACTAATTTGATGCGGTTGATGCTCAGGGTGAAGTGGGGAAAGTGGAGGCAAGCAGTACCTAAATTGTGAAGAGCTGAACATGCTCTGGCCTGAACTGGACTCTAAGTACCAGCAATGGAGAAGCATTGACTGATTTGATGAAGATAAGAGAGGCAGGATTTATAGGGCTTTGTGACAAATTAGATGTGAAATTAGAGTGAAGTAAGAGTTTAAGATGAAAATGTTCATAGAGTCAGTATGCAATAAGAAATTAAAGACTAAGAGTTGCGAGGAGAAACAAAGGAAATATAACTATTTTGCATCTAACATAAAATGTTGATTCAAGAGGAGAATTTGGAAAGATGAGTCCTACAATTAAAATGCTAAAGACTAGTTAATCTTAGTTGGTTTCTTTATTCATTTTATTTAATGTGTATGAGTGTATTGTCTCCATGTATGTAAGTGGACCATGTTGTGCCATGCCTGCTGAGGCCAGAACACAGCATCAGATTCCCCTTGAACTGGAATTACAGACAGTTACTAGCTGCCATGTGGGTGCTGGGAATCAAACTTAGGTCCTCTGCAAGAGCAGCCAGTGCTCTTAACTGCTGAGCCATATTTCCAGCCCCAAGTTCTTATTATATAATAGACAGGGAGTCAAGTTATGTATAATTTATACATTAAGACCAGAAAATTTCGAACAGATAAATGTTTGCTTTTATAAAAAGGTTTATTTTTATTTACGTGTGTGTGTGTGTGTGTGTGTGTGTGTGTGTATGTATTGCATTTAGACATGGGTATAAATACTTGCAGAAACAAAAGGGGTCAGTCACCCTTGATCTAGATTTAGAGGTGATTATGAGCCATACAATGTGTATGTGGGAACTGAACCTGGGTCCTTGGGAGCATGCTCTGAGCTAGACTTCTGGCCTCAACTACAATCATCATTTTCCATTTCTTGCCTTGCTAAGACATTTCTGACATATGAAACTTGAGAAATTTAACATTTGAGGAAAGAAATGCAGGGAACTGGAAAATCTTTCATATAAACAAATATGATTAATGAGCTGATTTTGGTGACTGATGATCTATGAGCATTTGAAGCTGATGAACTCATTGAGAAATTTCTTGGATTCCTTGGAATCCTTCTCCAATTTCCAAATAAATGCACACTTATGTCCAATACTTTGTCCACAGCAATTATGATTTCTTCCAATAAGTGACAATTTTATTTAAAATTTAAGAAAGTTAATTTTGTTTTCCAAAGTTAATTTTGTTTTCCTTTTGTATCCACACCTGAAAGAATAAAACTTATTAATTGGAGTTCTTTGCATTTCATATATAGTCCACTAACAGTTCTTGGAAATCAGTTACTTTAACCTCACTTTCATGGGCAAGGAAAACAAGTTGCCAGCATGCTATTGATGAGGTAGAATTTGTGTGGCTTCTGGAGTCTGCCTCTCTCTGGGAAGATTTTTTTTAGGTCAGGGACTTTGATCTTGAAGCCTATATCTGAGGTGAAGGACTTATTGGGGCTAGTGAGACTCACGGCATACTGAGGACTTTCTCTACATTCTCCCTAAATTTCCAGTTTCTCAACATTTTGTGCTTTCTGTGTTGGGCACAGTTAAAATCTTGGCTCACTTTTGGTATAAATTCTGAGGAAGTCTTAAACCTCAATTTGTGATTGGGCTAAGATTTTTTGGGTTTTGTTTATGTTGATTCCAAAATAGTTTCTTCAAATACTGAAAGAGAATCATTGACCTGATTTACAAGAAAGTCTCTAAAATGAAGAAAAAAAAATAAGAGTGCTGACCCATTCCTAGAAATGCTGGTGTATATCTGAATGAATAAATTCAGTGAGTATTAATCAAAATAGCAACACGGTGAATTAGCACAACTTCCCGGTGCAACATAATGATCAATAAGGGAAAGGCACAGGTGCCTTAGAGAAAAATTTAATCTAAGCCCAAATCTTTTATTCATAAGTTTCAAATTAAATCTGCTTGACTTTTGAAAGCTCCATTCAAACATTAATAAATGTTTTTATATCAAAGGTTAGAAATGCCACACTTCTTTTGTAAACTAAAATGCATGTAATATTACATGTTCCCAGATGAAAAGCCTGAGCCAAGGAAAATATACAAGTGAGCAAAAAATTAAAATGAGTTTATTCCAAGCTAAAGTTCTAGTCTACTTCTGTTCACAGTGATATTCTGTGTTCTTGGGAAATGTTATCATTATACATTCAAACACTAAACTCTGTCAAACATGAAGAATTCTGTTTACATCAGAGTAAGGAGTTCAGTTCAAGTGTTTATCACAACTGCTTAGCAGATCTTGAAAAGCAAAATTAGCATGGTAGGAATGATATAAGAAGATCAGTCATTTCTGTTATGAGCATCAGATGCTCATAGACCTGGTCTGAATAATTCTAAGGTTCAAATTTTTCTAAAATCTAATTGATGATGGACAACAAATAGGAAATTGGCAATCATAGTTTCATAGAATATGCTAGATAATTATTTTTCTTTCATTCAATCTTTTATTTTTATTTTTACTGATGCTTTGTGCATTTCATACATTATTTTCGAATTCAGTTCAGGCACCTTTCCCTTTCCCTTCCCCCCCACCCCCACCCCATCCCAGATCATGCATTCTGCCATAACTGTCCTGCATCTTTCTCTCAGTTTTTTTTTTTCATTTTTTAGCTATAAGTGATAACCCATGAGTATAAGCATCCTTCATGCAAAACCAATCTGCAGGCTGTTGTGCCCAAACCCCCACAGCCCCACCATCCAGTGGGGGGTGACGGGTTGTTTGTTCAATCAAGTTGATCAAATGAGTGTCCAGACTACATTGCTGTAGTTTCACCATTCACCTCAATCGTAGCCCTTACATTCTACCATGCCCCCTCTTCCGCAGATTGTTCCCTAGGCTTAGAAAAGGGGCACAGGTGTATGAGAAGCAAAACAGTCCTATGCTAGATAATTTTAAACTTCACTTAATTGTTATAAAAGTACATGTAATTTAAAACACTGCTTTAGCCTTTCAACAGAGATATATTTTATTGCTTGTATGTTTCTGTGGTCGTATATTGTAGGCAAATGCAGGCCACAGGTGGCAGCTGGCATTATCCTAATTGTCCACCTACATATCTATATCTGACCCCACCCTATTGGTGAGAACAGTGCCGTAATGTATACAGCACGTGATGCAGGGGGGCTGGGGTTGTCCACTGGGAGATGATGTCATTCTGCCTATATAAGTGATTTGCTAAATACAATAAACAGGCTCTTCATTACCTTTACCATTTAACAAGATCCCTGTTCTGTTATTTCATGTGTGTGTAATTGTCAATTATGAGACTTGCTTATTTGCTAGCGGTAAGAGGAGATTAGCACATCAGCCACCAGTCTGGAATTCAAGATTTGAAGTCACAAATCCCCTGGCTTGTGGAGTCATTAGGTGACAAGAGGCCATAAGGAGGGCAATCAGCTCTTTGACCTAAATCTGAGGGGGAATCAGCTGCCCAGATTTGGCTACAGAATAAGCATTTCCACAGTCAACTGGTACCTGTGAAAGGTGCCAGTTCCCCAGGAAGAAGCTACTGTGGGCAGTCTTCCTCAGTAGAATCAGTGACATCTGACTGCAGAAGTGCCCAACAGTATATGCCATGTGTTTGTTGGTGCCTGTGGAGGCCATAAGAGGGCATCGAGGGGCTGGAGAGATGGCTTAGCAGTTAAGAGCACCAACTGCTCTTGCAGAGGATCCAGGTTCGAATCCCAGCACCCACATGGCGGCTAAGAACCATCTTTAAGCTGGGCGTGGTTGCGCATGCCTTAAAAAAACAAAACAAAAAAAAAAAACAAAACAGGGCATTGAATACCCTGGAGCTTGATTTACAGGCAGTTGTGGGATGCCTGGTGTAAATGGCAGGAACTAAACTTAGGTCCTCTGGAAGAACAGCAACTGCTCCTAATCACTGAGCCATCTTTCCAGCCCCTTGGCTACTTTATAATGTTTGTTGAATTTTTGTGCATTTCACTTAAAACATCTTTTTTTTTTAATTTTTTAAATTTTTTAAAATTTATTTTTGTATGTGTATGAATATACTGTCTGCATGCAGGTCTATGCACCCGTGTTGTACAATGCCGCGGAGGTCAGAAGAGGGTCTCAGATTCCCCTGGAACTGGAGTTCTCCTAGAATTGGAGTTACAGACGGTTCTTAGCCGTCCATGTGCGTGCTGGGGATCGAACCCGGGTCCTCTGCAAGAGCAGTCAGTGCTCTCAACCTCTAGGCTATCTCTCCAGCCCCAAAACATCTGAATCACATTTCTATATCCAACTTCATATGGACCAACCCATAGCCAGCCCTGGTATACTTCATGCTTTCTGTCATATATCTTAGGGTCTATAGAACCGAGTTAGTGTACCTAGATATCCCTCCAAGAAGGTTCATCCAGTAGTCAGTGTAGAGTCTCTTCCTCCAAGAAGATCAGCCCTCCTGCAGCCAATGTTAATCATCTGACCGTAGTTCTTCAGCTAGGTTTTGGGGCCTGCTGCTCTTTCCTCAGGTCTATGCTGGGTTTTGGTTATTTGAGTTTGCATGGGTCTTGTGCCTTTTACGATCTTTTCTCTTGCTCTTTCTTAGCCATTTTTTTTTAATGTACAGTTGGCTAGTGATAAATACATTCACGTTCATGTTGTTGTGGAATTGATCTACAGTTCTCTTTTCAGCTGACAAAATAAACTCAATAACCTCCCCATTTCTCTTAATCATGGCCCTCTGGCAACCAATTAAAGCCCCTGCAGTAGTGGACTCTCATAGATAGTTCCTATAGGTGTAATCTGTCAGATTTACTTTGTACAATGTCCATCAGGTAAATGTCCTCAATCACATAAATAGGTATTTTCTTTGCAGTTCTACACCCCCCAAAAAATTCCTTAGTTTCTCTGACCTTTCTCATATGTAACTCTTTCTAGAATTTTTAAAAAAATCTGTTCTTGTCTAACAAGAATTCAGTATCTGAATTATCACTTAGTTCTTGCTCTTTCTCTTTAAGTTCTGGATTAGTTACTTGCTTGTCACTGGTATTAAATTCCCTGATAAAAGAAAGTTAAAGAAGAGGGGGTTTGCATTGAATAACCATTCCAGAGACAGAGTCTGTGATGGCTGGTAAGGTATACAGCAGGAAAGTGAGAGTGATTTGGCAGTCATGAAGCAGAGGGATGACATTGCATGTGCATAGAGGAGGCAGGGGGAGAGAATGGAAAGTGGAGCCAGGCAGCATTAAAACCACCTCTAGTGACACACTTCCTCCAGCAAGTCTCCACCTTAAGGTTCCATAACCTTCTCAAATGCTCCACCTGCTGTGGACTGGGGGGACCTTTCTAATTCAAACCAACAGCCCCCAAGGCTGGACACAGTCCTTATTGTTCATATTCTTCTTACTTAAAATTAAAAATTAATTGGTCCATAACATTTGAACATAAGTATGAGTTCTATATGATATTTTGATATATTTATTATTTAATGTTTTTTTTTAATTTTTGTATTTATTTCGGTATGTGTATGAATGTACTGTCTGCATGCAGGTATGTGCACCCCTGTCGTGCAATGCTGCGGAGGTCAGAAGAGGGTGTTGGATTCTCTTGGAACTGGAGTTCTCCTGGAATTGGAGTTTCAGACGGTTCTCAGCCGCCATGTTGGTGCTGGGGATTGAACCTGGTTATTTAATGTTTAAATTGGGGTAAACTTGTTTGCTTAAACAATCTCTTTATTTAACCTTATATCAAAGGATTTTTGATATATACAACACATTGTGTTTATCTACCTGCATTCTTTCTATTGTTCACTGAAACACTAGAAACCATTTGTACTGTGTTTGAGCAGTTCCAGCTCAGCACTCTTTGCCCTTTGTTGACATTTGAATGTTTGGTTACTTAGTCCAGGATGTATTTGTCCTCTTTGTATTGCAGTTCCTAGTATTTTTAGGCAAAATTTAGGATTTAGGTATTCTGAACAGAGGTTCAGCCCTCAAATTCCATTTCTTTACCAAGAACACAATATATTTTATTTTTAAAATATAGTTTATAAATCTCTACTGAAATACCTCTCTATTTAAATATATGTTATTTTTACGTATACCATTTTAAACTGCAAACCTTACAAAGTGGATTTTAATGACTCTCTTCCTCCAAGCTCTTGGCCTTCAGGCCTGGCATGAAAACTTGCTTTAAAGACTTTTCAATATCTAGCTCATTTTTTTTATGAGTACAAGTATCCTTCATGTAAAACCAATTTGCAAGCAGCTACCCCCAAACCCACACAGCCCAAGGGTCCCACCATCCAGCTGGGGGGCTTGCATGTACAATTATTTTGATCAAATAAGTGTCCAGTCTATATTGCTGTAGTTTCACCATTCACCCCAATCACAGCCCTTACATTCTACCATGCCCCCTCTTCCGCAGATTGTTCCTTAGGCTTAGAAAAGGGGCAAGGGTGGACGAGAAGCAAAGCAGTCTACTTTCTCTGGGGATGTCGTTTTGAACTCTGATCAGTTCTGGCTGTTTCCTTTCATGGGCTCACAGTTTGTCCAGGAATAATCTTTCAATCCTAATGAAGCACAAGCAATTAGATATATAGGTATTTGTTTATTTATTTTATTTATTTATTTTTTGGTCTTTTCGAGATAGGGTCTCCCTGTAGCCCCAGCTGTCCTGAAACTCACTCTGTAGACCAGGCTGGCCTTGAACTCAGAAAGATCCGCCTGTCTCTGCCTCCCGAGTGCTAGGATTAAAGGCGTGTGCCACCACGCCCAGCTGATATATAGGTATTTAAACAGTACTATTTATTATGGTAGGTTACTTTGGTATAGACACAGATGTTTGGATAGTATGCTAATCCATGAATTACGTTTTTTATCTCTAAAAGATGACAAGGTCTTACTGTGGCTTATAACATCTCCTAACCACTAGAGGATGTAAGCTTGTGGCATCTGCTGTGAGTTATTCCTCCAAGGAGAGAGCTAATAGCCAATTAGATTTGGGATATACAGACATATGGCTGCCACTGCTGCACAGTATTTCCAGGCAGGTGAGGGGTAGCTGGTGCTGACAGAGGGGTCTTGCTTGACTCAAGGAGACCAATAGTTGCATTATTGGTTTAGTGGCCTTTGGTAACACTCTCTGGTATTCCAGAGACCAACCGCACACTTGCAAGTGCAGTCTCAATACATCTTTCCCATGCTTACATCAGGTCTTCAACAGCAGGGCCTTACTGCCTCTCTTCTTGCAGGTATTCCTGTTTAAAAGGCGAGAAGCCTTTACCTTTTGGGGGGGAAACTGGATCCCCTGGCCAACATCTCCTTGGCAGAATAATCCATTGCTCTGATATCAGAGCTCTCCCGTATTGATATATTTTGCTTAAATGCACAGCTTAAAGAGAGTTTAATATTATGTTTGGTTACAAATAGAGAATAATCCTTTTCACATTCTTGATTTCTCTGAAGTCATAGTCTAGTCATATAGTTTTAAAGAACAAAGTGTATATTGGGTAAAATTTATTTGGCAGGTATTCAACTCTGCCCAAGCTTTGTCCACATATTATAGGATATTTTAAGACTTAGTAAAATGTTTAGATTAGTTAAATTTGGTTGAAGGTTTTGGTGAAAATGATAATACATTTGGACTAATTGGAAATATAAAATGTTAATTTTTTTATTTATAATTTGTATTGAATTTCCAAGAATAACTTTGGGATTAAGGTACACAGTGACTTCTATATTTTTCTGTGTTATAAAATATTACCTTGTAACACTTTCTTTTACTTGTAGGATAATTTAAAGGAATTAAGTTTAAGTTTACTTTCCAAATAAGTAGCATATAGTCAATGAGAAACAGTTTGGGTAAATTTAATGAAAACTTATGCCTTGGTTCCTGTTTATGGGTATGTGTAATACAACTTGGGCATCTATAGGTCAAAACATAAAAATTTAAAAAAACAAAAAAAGGGAGGTGGGAGGTGATGTAGTAGTCCTTCTGGGATACAAATGGAAAACTCTGTGTTCCAAACCTTTTGATAAATTTTCAATTTTGAGATCTTGAAACTAACAATTGGAGGGGATTTGTATGTTCCCACAGGTAAAAACACCAATCTTAAATGCCTGAAAACGTACAACTTTTGGCTGTGCAGGATGGACTGGGAAATGCCAGCAGAGAGGCTGACCCATCTGAACATCAAAGAAAGAGGAACTTCAGATTGTCTGAGTCACAGACACTGAGCATATCTCTGAATTCTATTGGGGTTGACTGTTTATAATGGGCCCTAATGAAGTTTACCTTCCAGATGCTGAGAAACCTTCCTACCTCTCCACTTTATAGGAAAAAGAAGAACATGATCATACTGAAGTCATTCCCTAACTGTAAACTAGAGCCAACTGTTATAGTGGTAATTTCTTATAAAACAAGTATAACTACCTTTTTAAATTGACTGATAGACATAGGAACTGTGAAAGGATAATTCTCTATTTAGAGCCAAATACAATAGTAAAGTCTTTATAAGCTGTATAATTAAGCAAATATATATTAATACTGAGAGCTCTGATATCAGCAATGGATTATTCTACCTAGGAGATGTTGGCTAGGGGATCCAAGCCCCCCCCCCAAATTATAAAGGCCTTTTGCCTATAAGTGGGATATATGCAAGGAGAAAGGTGGTAAGTCCCTTTTGTAGAAGACCTGGTGTAAGCATGAAAAAATGTTTTGAGGCATCACTTGCTAATGTACAGTTGGCCTCTGAATTGGCAGAGAGTGTTACCAGTGGCATGGTACCATGTGTCTATATATATCCCAAATCCAATTGGCTATTAGCTCTCTCCTTGGAGGAATAATTCACAGCTGATGCCACAAGCTTATGTCCTCTAGTGGTTAGGAGATGTTATACGCCACAATAAGAACTTGTCACCCTTTATAGAGAAACCACAGTTTGTGGATTAGCATATCATCCAAACATCTGTGTCTATGCTCACAGCTTAGCTTGCCATAATAATTAGTACTGTTTAAATGCCTGTACATCTAATTGCTTGTGCTTTGTTAGTAGGATTAAAAAGGTACCCCTGGATAAGATGTCAACCCATGGAAGGGAACAACCTGAACAGACTAGATTCCAAAATGACATCTCCAGAGAAAATAGACTGTTTTTCTTCTCACCAACTTGTGCCCCTTTCCCAAAGCTTAGGGAACAACTTGCAGAAGAGGAGGCATGGTAGAATGTAAGGGCTGCGGAGAGATTGGGGTGAATCATGACACTATATCAGGACTGGAATTTAACGTGGAAGAACTGGAACACTCAAGCAAAGATAATGGAAAATAATAAAAAAATAAACATGGGAATGTAATAATCAGGAAATGTGAGACACCATGAAAAGACCAAATCTACATATCATAAGTATAGAATAAGGAAAAGAATCTCAGGATAATGGTATTACCAGATCTTCAACAGGATTGTAGAAGAAAATTTCCCCAAAGGGAGGAGAGATATACCCATACAAAACCAAGAAGCACATAGAACACCAAATAGACAGGACCTGAAAAGAAACTCCCCACGCCATATCATAGCAAAAGCACTAAATGCTCAAAACAAAGAGAGAATACCGAAAGCTGCAAGAAAGTCACATATACAGGAAAATCCATGAGAACTAGAGTTGACTTTTCAATGCAAATGATGAAAGCCAGAAGAGGTTGGACCAAAGTATGCCAAGTTCTTTGACTACAGATGCCAACCCAGAATACTTTACCCAGCAAAAATTTCTATTATAGTTGAAGGAGAAAGAAAAATCTTTCATGACATAAATAAGCTGAAAGAATACATGTACAGAAAACCAACCCTTCAGAGAATACTTGAAGAAATACAAACAACAGAAAAAAAGGAATGACTATACCCAAGCAGCAAGAAAAAGTAATCAATGAAGTTATAATTTTGGAAATGCAAACCTAGACCAAAAATGAAAACAGAAACTAAATTGATGGGAAGCAATATACATCTTTCAATAACAACTTTTTTCATATTTTTATTGAAGTTTTATGCATTTCATACAACATTTCTCAGTCCAATTTAGACTCATCCCTCTTTCCATGCCCTGCCACCCAAGATTAAGCATTCTGGCATACATGTCTTTCATCTTTTTCCTATACATACCCTCCACCCATCTACCAAAATTACACAGTCTGAGAATAGATGGTAGTTTAATTTTAGAGCCTATTAAGGGATTCATATTATAACAGCACAGTTGTTTTCAGATAAAAGGAAGTATGAAATTAACATTGCTCAGTTGGCCTTCCAGCTAGGGACTTGGTGCTAGCATCCACAGATGAGGGACACCATTCATTGTTCCTTTTTCTGGGACTGTGTTATTTCACTTAGCATAATGTCTTCTAGTTCCATCCATTTACCTGCAAAGTTCATGATGCCATCTTTTTTTACCACTGTATAGAATTCCACTGTGTAGATGTACCACATTTTCTTTATCCACTCATCAGTTGAGGGTAACTTGGGTTGCTTCCAGCTCTTCACTATTGGGCATAGAGCTGCAATAAACATAGANATACAACATTTCTCAGTCCAATTTAGACTCATCCCTCTTTCCATGCCCTGCCACCCAAGATTAAGCATTCTGGCATACATGTCTTTCATCTTTTTCCTATACATACCCTCCACCCATCTACCAAAATTACACAGTCTGAGAATAGATGGTAGTTTAATTTTAGAGCCTATTAAGGGATTCATATTATAACAGCACAGTTGTTTTCAGATAAAAGGAAGTATGAAATTAACATTGCTCAGTTGGCCTTCCAGCTAGGGACTTGGTGCTAGCATCCACAGATGAGGGACACCATTCATTGTTCCTTTTTCTGGGACTGTGTTATTTCACTTAGCATAATGTCTTCTAGTTCCATCCATTTACCTGCAAAGTTCATGATGCCATCTTTTTTTACCACTGTATAGAATTCCACTGTGTAGATGTACCACATTTTCTTTATCCACTCATCAGTTGAGGGTAACTTGGGTTGCTTCCAGCTCTTCACTATTGGGCATAGAGCTGCAATAAACATAGAATTGCATGTATCTCTGCAATAGTATGATTATTGGAGTATATGCCCAGGAGTGGTATGACTGTGTCAGGTGGTAGGCTCATTTTCAGTTTCTTAAGAGTTCTCCACACTGCTTTCCATAGTGGTTGCATAAGTTTATATTCCCACCAGCAATGGATCAGTGTTCCCCTTTCCCCACAATCTCTCCAGCATTTGGTACCCTTTGTTTCTTGATCATAGCTAGTCTTACCACTAGGCCAGTTGACTAAAAGAAATAAAGAGGAACTCCAAGTCAACAAAATTAGATATGAAAGGGGAAACATCACATCAGATAACAAAAAGATCCAGAGCATTATATGGGAATACTTTAAAAACCTATATTAATTTGAAAACATAGGAGAAATGGATGAACATCTGAAATCCTGGAAATCATCAAAGCTTTACCAAGGAGAGATTGACAGCTTAAACAGACCCATAATACCATAACATATAAAGAAATTGAAACAGTAATATAAAACCACCTAACTAAAAAAAAAAAATAAAAATAAACAACAACCCAGTCCTAGACGTGGTTATGCCAGAATTCTACCAGACATTTTAAGGGGAACTACAACCATTATTACTCAACTTATTCAAAAAGATAGAAACCGAGGTAAATCTCCCAAATTCCTTCTGTGAAGGTAGCATCATACAAATGCCAAAACAAGTAAAGATATAATCAATAGAATAATCTATAAACCCATATCTTTAATGAATACAGATGCAAAAATTCTCAACAAAATACAAACCGCATGCAGGCACACAACAAAAAGGTGATCCACCATGATCAAGTCAGATTAATTCCAGAGATACAGGGATGGTTCAACATAAGTAAATCAATAAATGTCAAAAAGCGCATAAACGGACTGAAAGACAAAAAAATGTTAATCTCAATTTATGTGGAAAAGGCCTTTGATAAAAATTCAACATACCTTCATATTTAAAGTCTGAGAGGGAATTAGACTGGAGAGAACATTCCTCAACATAATTAAAGCTTATGCTACAAAACCCCACAGCCAACATCATTGTAAATGGAGAAAAATTAAAAGCATTCCCCTTAAAGTCCCTTAAACCAGGCAAGGCTGCCCCCATCTCCACTCCTTTTCAGTATAGTGCTTGTAACTCTTGCTAGAACAATAAGAAAAGAGAAGGAAATTAAGAGTATTAATATGAAAAGAGAAGGTCAAACTATTCCTTTTTGCAGTTGACATGATATTTTCCCTAAGGGATGCCAAAAATTTCACCAGAACACTCCTAGAAACAATTAATAATTTCAGTAAAGTGGCAGGTTAAAAAAATTAATCTACAAAAATCAGTAGCTTTTATGCCAACAACAAGCAATTGGTGAAGGCGTTCAGGGAGACCTTCCCTTTCATAGTAATCTCAAAAGTGATCTCAGAACAACCTGATGAGAGACATTAAAGATTTATACAATGAAAATTTTAAATTCTTGAAAAAGGAAATTAAAGAAGACACAGAAGATGGAAGGGCCTCCCATGCTCATGTATAGGAAGAATGAATATAGTAAAAATGACCATCCTACCTAAAGTAATATGCAGATTCAATGAAATCCTAAATAATATTCCAATGACTTTCTTCACAGAATTAGAAAAAAAAAACATGCTAAAATTCATATGAAAAAACAAAAGACCCCAGATAGCCAAAGCAATCCTGAGCAAAAAGAGTAATACAGGGGGAATTACTATACCAGACTTCAAACTATATTACAGGGATATAGTAATAAAAACAGCATGGTACTGGCACAAAAATAGACCCATAGACCAATGGAGCAAAATTTAAAATCCAAACGAATACAGAGGAAGGAGAAGAATCCCAAGACAACACTATTGATCTTCAACAGGATAATAGAAGAAAATTTCCCCAAAGTGAAAAAAGACAAACCCATACAAATACAAGAAGCATATAGACCACCAAACAGACAGGACTAGAAAAGAAATTCCTCATGCCAAACACTAGATGCTCAAAACAAAGACAAAATACTGAAAGCCACAAGAGAAAAACAAGTTACATATAAGGGGAAAACCCATCAGAATTACATCTGACTTCTCAGTGCAAGCTATGAAAGGTGAAAGAATGTGGACCAAAGTATTCCCAGTACTATATGACTTTAGATGCCAACGCAGACTACTATATCCAGCAAAAATGTCAATTAAAGTTGAAGGAGAAAGAAGAATCTTTCACAACTTGAACAAGATGAAAGAATATATGAATAAGAAACCAACACTTCAGAAAATCTTTGAAGCAATCCAAAGAATAGAGGAAAGGAGCAACTATCACTAAGCAATTAAAGAGAAAGCAACAAAAGCATAAAAGAATAAATACAAACCTAGACCAAGAATGCACACAAAAAATAAGGTAAAAATAAAAGGAAACAAGACACATCTCTCAATAATAATCTTAAATACTAATGTTCTAAAATCCCCAATCAAAAAGCATAGACTGGGAGAATGGATTAGGGAACTGAAGCTTTCTATATGCTGTCTACAAGAAACCCATCTCACTTGCAAGGACAGACACTACCTTAGAGTGAAAGGATGGAAAAAATATTCGAAGCAAATGGTACCAAGAAACAAACTGTAGTGACAATTCTAATATCAGACAAAATAGATCTCAAAATAAATTAAATCAGAAGAGACAAAGAGGGCCATTACATCCTTGTCAAAGGAAGAGTGAACCATGAAGACTTCACAACCCTAAATGTCTATGCACCAAACTCTGGTGCACCTAACTTTATAAACACTATTCACCAGGACCTCAAGGTACAGATTAATCTGAACACACTAATAGAGGGGGTCTTCAACATCCCACTGAGCCACTTGGATAGATCAACAGGACAAAAATAATAAACAGAGAGACATCAGAACTGAACAATACAATACACTAAATGGACCTCACAGACATCTACAGAATTTTCCACCCAAACACCAGACAATATACTTTCTACTCAGCACCTCATGGAACATTCTACAAAATCAACCACATACTGGGACACAAAAGGAACCTCAACAAATACAAAATGATAGATATTATTCCATGCATTCGATCAGACCACAGTGTAATAAAGCTCAATATAAACACCAGAATAAGCCCAACTAGCTACAAGAACACATGAAGACTAAACAACACCATCCTGAATAATGAATGGGTCAGGGAAGAAATAAAGAGTGAAATAAAAGTATTCATGGAACTGAATGAAAAAGACAATGCAACACAACAAAACCTGGGGGATAATTTAAAAGCAGTCTTGAGAGGGAAATTTATAGCCCTATGTGCCCACATCATAAAAACAGAAAGGGAAAAATAAATGATCTAACACTGCAGCTAAAAACACTTGAGAGACAACAACAAATGAACCCTAAGCCCAACAGACAGGAAGAAATAACAAAAATTAGAGCAGAAATCAATGAAATAGAAACAAAGAAAACAATATGCAGAATCAACGAATCCAAAATCTGGTTCTTTGAAAACAAAGAAAATAGACATACCTCTAGCCGAGAGAGAGAGAGAGAGAGAGAGAGAGAGAGAGAGAGAGAGAGAGGAGAGAGTAGAGAGAAATTCCAAATCAATAGTATGTGTGAGAAACGGGAACAAACAAAGAAAAGACCCAGACAATCATATGGGAATACTTCAAAAATCTATAATCCACTAAATTTGAATACCTAAGAGAAATGGATGAATATCTGAAATCCTGGGAACTAACAAAGCTTAACCAAGAAGAGATTGACAGTTTAAACAGACCCATAATATATGAGGAAATTGAAGATGTAATAAAATCTTCCCAACTAAAAAAAGCCCAGGCCTAGATGGTTTCATGGCAGAGTTCTATAAAACATCTAAAGAGGTCCTACAACCATTGATACTCAAACTGTTCAGAATGATAAACAGAGTGAATTCTCCCAAACTCCTTCTATGAAGCCAGCATCACTCTAATACCAAAACCAGGCAAAGATACAAGCAAAAAAGAAAGCTATAGACCCATCTCATTAATGAACATAGATGCAAAAATTCTCAACAAAATTCTTGCTAATCACATACAGATCCACATAAAAAAAGATCATCCATCATGATAAAGTTGGATTCATACCAGAGATGCAGGGATGGTTCAACATACATAAATCCATAAATATCATAAAACATGTAAATGGACTTAAAGACAAAAACCACACCATCATCTCAATTGGTGCAGAAAAAGCCTTGGAAAAGATCTAGTATCCCTTCATGTTTAAAGTACTAGAGGGAATAGGACTGAAAGGAACATTCCTCAACATGATCAAAGCCATATATAGCAAACCCACTGCTAACATCATGCTAAATGGAGAAAAATTGGAACCATTTCCCTTAAAGGCAGGAACCCAGCAAGGCTGCCCTTATCACCACTCTTCTTCAACATAGAGCTTGAAACACTTGCTAGGGCAATAAGACAAGAGAAGGAAATTAAAGGTGTACTAATCAGAAAAGAAGTTAAGCTATACCTTTTTGCAGATGATATGATAGTTTACTTAAGGGATGCTAAAAACTTGACCAGAAAACTTCTAGAAATGATTAAGAGTTTTAGTGAAGTGGTGGGCTACAAACTTAACCTAGAAAAATCAGTAGCCTTTATTTACAACAACAATAAACGAGTGGAGAAGGAATATAAGAAGAACTTCCCACTCACAATAGCCTCAAAAATAATAAGGTACCTGGGAACAAACCTAACCAAAGATACCAAAGACCTCTACAACAAAAAATTTAAATCCCTGAAGAAGGAGAGTGAAAATGACATCAAAAGATGGAAAGACCTCCCATGCTCATGGATTGAGAAAATGTCAATTTTACTCAAAGTGATATACATACTTCATGGACTTAGAAAAAAAAACATTAAATTCATATGGAAAAAAAAAGACCCTGAATTGGGGGATTGCCCTACCAGACTTCAAACTGTATTAGAGGGCCATAGACATAAAGACAGCCTGGTACTGGCACAAAAACAACCACTGATCAATGGAACAAAATTGAAGATCCAAACGAGCTCATACAATTTCAGCCACCTCATATTTGACAAAAGGGCAAAAAACCTCAATGGAGGAAGGATAGCATCTTCAGCAAATTGTGCTGGTAAAATTGGATCACCATTTGTAGAAGAACAAAATTAAACCCCTACCTCTCACCCTGTACAAAAGTAAACTCCAACAGATGAGTGGATGACAAAAATGTGGTACATCTACACAATGGAGTGCTATTCAGCAGAAAAGAAAGATGACATTATGAACTTTGCAGGTAAATGTATGGATGTTGAAGCCATTATGCTAAGTGAAGTAACACAGTCCCAGAAAAACAAATGGTAAATTGTTTCCCTCATTTGTGGATGCTAACTCCAAATTTCCCCAGATGAAAGGCAAGCTGAACACATTATTGTTATATTCCTGTTTATCTGAAAGCAACTATGTCGTTATAATATAAATCTCTCAAGGGGCTCTAGAATCCACCCACCACTTATTTTCAGAGTCTGTAATTACTATATATGGGTGGAGAGTTTGTAGCCATATTTTAGAGTAATATGAAATTAATGGAGGATAATGTGAATTTCTTAGCATAAAAGAAGACTGAGAGAAAGATGCAGGACAGTTATGGCAGAATGCACAATATGGGGTGGGGTGGGAGAAAGGGAAAAGGAAATATGCCTAAACTGAATTGAAAAATGTCTGAAATACACAAAACATCATATCGTATATGTTAATTAAAAAAAGAATGTCGAAGAGAGGGTTTTAGAATAGCAATTGAAGAGAATTTGCCCTATAAAGGAGCTACTCTAAGCATATTGGCATCTAAAGGAAAAGACAAACATTGCCAAAATGGGAATACTCTATTTGGCAGAATTATCCTTCACACTTGAAGAATAGGTATGGAATTTAGCTTACTGGTACAGCATTTGCCTATAAATCATGACACTATGGATCAATCCAAAGAAAGAAAGATACAAAATAGGGGAGGGATGGAGGGAGGGAGAAAGAGGCAGAGAGGGAGAGAGGGAGAGGGAGGAGGGAGGAGAGAAGACGAGAGAGAAGAGAGAGGAGAGAGAGACGAGAGAGACCAGCGATACAAGGGTATAGGAACCTCATTACCATTAGACACATCCTATAAGATGCAGGGAGTCATTTGCCCTGAAATATCACTATATAGCAAATTAAAGCCATAAAAAGTATTTAGTTCTTGAAGCTGGAATGATGACTCAGTAGTTTAGAGCATTCACTGCTTTTCTTGCAGAAGATTTTAGTTTGGTTCCCAGCACACTGTTTGCAATTCAAATCCCAGGGGGATCCACCACCCTCTCAATTCTGGACACCAAAAACATGGCACAGCACCACGGTAAGTAGCACATCATATGCCTGAAAAATAAAAAAAAATAGAAAATAAAAATCCTACCTTTAAAGGTAAAAAAAAAAAAAAAAGATAAAGAAGATAAAGATGTCCCCTTTGGCTTCTTGTATTCAGCATTGTGTTGGGATATCTACTCATTCCCATGCATTGTGTGTGTGTGTGTGTGTGGTGTGTGTGTGTGTGTGTAATATTTCATGCTTTCTTTGTATAATATCATGGCACTGATGGGTATAGAGTGAGTTTATGGAAGCCTGGACAACTTTGTGAGATCCTGTATTAAAAGGAAAAAAAAAAAGAAATAGTCAAATGGGGGCTGGGAGTATATTCAACAACATAACAATTATCTTGGGTGCATGAGACCCAGATTTAGTCTCCAGTACTATAAACAAGCCAACAGAAACCCAACAACCACTCAAACTGAATAAAAGCCTTGAACATACATGTTTCAGAGAAAGGTGCCCAATGGCACATGAAATGATGCTCAACTCTATTAATCACTAGGTAAACACAAATTAAAACCATAATAAGATACCATGCAGCTCTCTAAAACAAAGCACAATAGAATAGCTGTGGATGAGACTCTGAATGAAATGGAACCCTTATACAGTATTAATGGGGCTATAAAATTGTCCATCACTATGAAAACACAAAAAGTTGAAACCAAAATTACCATGTAATTGAGAAATTCCAAATCAGGGAATATAAACTGGAAGTGGTTGATATCAGGGTTTGTAGTGACATCTTTCCACACACATTAATAGCATTTTAATAAACAAGAGCCAAAGAGTGCAAACTCAGATGATTCACCTGATAAATTGAAGTAAAAGTAAAACCAAAGGTTCATGGTAACATTCTATGTGGAATAACAGTGTTTCATTCATGAAATGGAAGGGCTTCCTAATGACTCAGGATTTGGATGCATGTTAAACCCTGTGAGATCTTTAAGGTCTTATGTTAATGAAATAAAAAAGACAAATATAGTAGGATTTCACTTGTAAGAGACACCTAAAGTGGATAAATTCACAATGAGGAAGGGGGGGTAAAATCAATGTCCATGGTCAGTTGGGAGAAAAGGCGGAGAATTCATTTAACTCTTGACTATGAAACTTTTTTTTTATTTTCTGTTTGCAAGATGAATAATAATCTCTGCCCACATTGGTGTTGAAAAACAATGTAAACGGCTGGGAGAGGATGGGCCTAGTGTTAGAGCGTTTGACCGCCTCTTACAGGAGACCCGGGGTTTCGTTCGCCCAGCACCCACATGGCCGGTGCGAGAACATCTGAAACTCCAATTCCAGGAGAACTCCCAGTTCCAGGGGGAATCCGACACCCTCTTCTGACCCTCCGCGGCGTTGCACGATACGGTGGTGCCCAGATTGCATGCAGACAGTACATTCACTACACACATGACGGAAATAAATAAAATTTAATAAACAAAAAATTTAAGAAAAAAAAGAAAAACAATGTAAATCTAATTATTGTTACTAAACAGTGCTAAAAACTTGTGGAGATGGTGATCTTTACATGTACTTCCTCACAGTTCAAAAAGTCTAAAACAGGTTCAGAATGTACTTGTTACCTGTCTATGTGCATCGTTAATTAGACTTTAGTAAAAACCTAGCCTTAGAAAAACTACTCCAGAAGTCATCAGATGGTTCCCATGTTGACATTTATTCTACTGACATATGTAGGAAGCTTTCTTTTTATGCTGAACAGGGACCATGCAGCCCTGCTAAGGGGGATGGGGACAGAGTGCCCGCTTTGCAGACACTGTGGGGAGCTCTCGGTACAGAGACCAGCTGGATACTTCCCGTAGCCCGGCCTGGATGATACTTTCAACCCATGCCCTTAGCCTGGACCCATGAGATACATGCTCCACTCTTGGACGTGGCTTCTCACCTGCCCGGAACCTGGACAGGAATTTCGGGCTGATGGCTGATCGCCTCCCTTCAGCCAATACCCACTCACAACACCAGCTGCCCAGACTGGTGGTCTGTGAAGGAATCTTTTTCCAACCCACTGGCCACCCGAATGAAATGCAGGCCTACCTTAGCCTGTATGCATGCAATAATTAATAAAATAACGGTCAGGAATTCCATGATGACGTTACTATGAAATTCAAATTTATTCCTTGCTACAGCCTGCTTTTATAAAAAAAAGAAAATGACGTCAGTTCACAGAGCCAATCATAAGTCCCCCAATTCCAAGCAACTGCACACCTTGCCCCACCCAGCAACAGGCACCTAGGCCATGCTGCTTGCTCCTCCTTGGGGCGGGGCCAGACCCTTAGTGCAGCATCCACTCCCGTGCCTGCCACAATGTCTGTCACACCCACTCCAGTAACGCCTGTATAAACAATATGAGAAATCATATTCAAGGCAGGCGGGGGAGCAATGTCCTACAGGGCTAGACCCCCTGGAGGTCCCTGGCAGAACACTCGGCTAAGATCACTCCCGAGATTGAGATGCTTTCCTAGGATCTTACATTTTTGGTGTTGGACTTAGCATAACACTGAGCACAAAAAGATCTTTTCTTAAAGCCAGCTTATAGATACAAAATAAACTATTTGAATGTGTCAAGAACTGGCAATTAAAATGCCTCTCTTGGACACAGGGCTTTTTCCTGGCAGCAAGAATTTTCTGCAGATCCAAAGTAAAAAACGGACCTTTCTCTTTAACAAACAATATAATGTAAGCTGTTAATATATATGGCAAGGTTAAAACTTGCTTCAGATCAAGAAAACAAAATAATTGCATGACAGTAATGTTCTTGCCTTACATGAGTGTCCTTAAAGAAAACAGATTCCAGTGGTAAAAATGTATGATGAAAATACATCTCTTCATTAAGGTTAAAACAAAAATTCCCCTTAAACCTAAAAATAAAAGAATTCTTTTTTCCTCTGGTCCTAGACAAAGAAGTAGATAAGACATTCTTCTTGTTAAACGCCTGGATTCTAACACTCCCAGTAAAGCAAGGCAGAGGCTAAGTCTCCTTACACCAGCCACTTATCTGACAAAAACAAAGCTGTTAGCAGGAGCAAACAGTGGGACAGCTCTTAGTTCTCAGTAAAAATTTAAACCTTAGATTAGCAGTTAGAGTTAGAAAAACTAATAGGTAACTTAGGATATTATAGGAATAAGGTTTTTACTTCAATAGAAACTTAAAAGAAACTATTAACTTTAGGATGTATTTACTCTAGCTTCAGGATAGAGATATAAGACCAATATCTGCTGCTAAAGAACTTTGTGTGCTGTAACTTTTCAATTACAACTTGTAAACTATTGATGTTCCTTTTTTCTTCTTAGATGTTATTTCCTCAGTAAAGGTTCTCTTAAGATTTCTACATTTTACTTCAAAGAAAGTTCATTTCCTAACTAAACTTTGTGATGTTTTAGTTTCCTGCTCTGAGTGCTCTGAGCTTTTCAGTTAATGTGTAAATCTTGACTTTTTTACCTACCTATGTAATTGTAAAGCTTTGCCAAATCCTTTGTTCTGCCCTTTCCTAAGACCACTATATAATCACTGCCCTAGTTCAATAAAGCTTCTGTAGATTTGGAAAAACTTCTCTTAGTTTTTCATTTCTGCACGCCGTTCAAACTTCCCTGTGTTCTTCCTGCCAAGAGGTCTCCCAGAAACCCACGACCCCCCCGAGGAGGGCTAGCCGGTAGCACCTTAGCTAGTTGGAAAGCAGCCTGCAATTCAAGCTGGATTTCCTACAGACATACATGTGCTAGAATTGAAATCTCTAATTTTAATTTCTTTTTAAATAAGGTAGAATTCTGTTGGAATAATTTAATCAAATTTTTAATGAATAGAATATGACATGAAACTTCAGAGTTTTGATGTTCTGTTCAGTTATAATCACTGAAAATATAGTTTCTAAATGTGAAATTGTTGACATTTGTCATAAAAATTCCAAATAGGAACTAAAAAAATTAAGGAGTGTGTACTCAAAGCATAATATATAATTTTGTAATTCTCTTCTTATGATTTGAACATTTTGACTTTGGAAAATAACTTACTGGAGCTGTTATTGTTACTTTGTTAAATTTGTATTTAAGAACAGAATGGCAGGGCATGGTGGTACATGCCTTTAGTATCAGCACTCAGGAGGCAGAGGCAGGCAGATCTCTATGTGTTGAAGTCCAACCTGGTCTACATAACAAGTTCCAGGACAGCTGGGAGACCCTGTCTCCAAAAGATCAAAACAAACAAACAAACAAACAACAACAACAACAAAAACAAAAACAACAACAACAAAAAACAGATTGACAAGGTCTAATTTTTGCATCTAATTTAAAAACATTAAAAACATAAAAGGGAAAAAAGTATCCCATGATCTTCACTGTGAACATATTTTAAGAAATGCACATTGGATGAGAAAAGAAAATTGTACCTACATGAGAGTAGTCAAAATTCAGTTGACACAATCTAACCTGGAAAAAATAGAACTATCTGAAATTAACAAGATTAGCAGTTACCTCAGCATCTATAGATGGAATAGCTCCTCAAATGCAATTACGGGCTGTATCAAAGTACTGGAATTTCAGAAATTTTCACATTTATGAACCCAAAATATAATTTTGAAGCAAACTTCATCCACATTCTTACTAATCATATGCTTTGTCTTTAACATAAAAATTTATTATTATTATAGTGTAGCTGTATTCTGAGTGAATGTACACATGTGATCCATGGCACATGTGTGGGAGTCAGGGAACTACTTTGTGGAGTCCATTCTCTTCTTATACCTTCATATTCCTTCCAGAGATTGGACTTACGGCCAGAGATTTGAACTTTACCACTGATCCATGCCACAGTCCTATGCTTTACTTTTTTTTTTTTTGTATGTGTATGAATGTACTGTCTGCATGTAGGTCTGTGCACCCGTGTCCTGTAATGCTGCGGAGGTCATAAGAGGGTCACGGATTCCCCTCGAACTGGAGTTCTCCTGGAATTGGAGTTACAGATGGTTCTTAGCTGCCATGTGGGTGCTGGGGATCGAACCCAGGTCTTCTGCAAGAGCAGTAGGTGCTCTTAACCGCTAGGCTATCTCTCCAGCCCAAGGTAGCTGGAAGGATAACACTCATTTGTCGGTGCTGGGAATCAAACTTGAACCTTTTTTTTTTTTCAGTTCTTAGCCTCTGCCTTTAATGTCTGTGCTATCCCACAGCACCACTTTTAAACAGTCTTAGTGCAATATATGGCATTTCATGATAAATAAATATAAGTTGTCAGAGCTATTTTTCCATGTTTTCCTAATGGAAATAAGCACTTTTCTGTTTTCTGTCTGCTATGACAAAAGACCTGAAACTAAGTGATTTATGACAACTTTTTTTCATATCTAATCCAGTCCCATGAGAACTAGAATTCTCTCCCATGAGAAGGGTTTTTCTCTTTTTAAGTTTCCATGGCTAGCAGCAGCCACATTGGCAGCCAAGACTCAACATGAGCTTCAAATCCAATGCAAACCATAACAAGTCATTTAATTTTCAAAGTTAACTTAAATTTTCTCACTTGTTACTTTTGCTGTGTGTGTGTGTGTGTTTGTTTGTGTGTGTGTACACATGTGTATAAGTGTACAGTGTATAAAGGGAGAGAGAGACAGAGCCCATAATTTTTTTTTTTATTTGTTTTATTTTTTTTTTTTTTTTTTTCAACAGAGTCTCCCATAGCTCCAGCCCACCTAGAACTCATTATGTAGACTAGGTTGGCCTCAGTTTCACAGATATCCACTTGTTTTTGCTTCCTGAGTTCTGATATTAAAAACAAGCAGCACCACACCCAACATATTTCATAATTTTTTATTGAAAATTGCTTTTGAACAACTTAAATCAGGGAAAAATCTATTAAAATGTTCCTGAGTATATCATCTAGGTACTGTACATTCTTGGTTCCATTTTATGAACCACAGTCCAACTCTCTTTATAATCAAAATCAGTGATTGTTTCCAGAGATAGTGAATCTGTGATTCCCTAGATACAATGATCCCAGACTCCCCAGGAAGCAGCCCTAGCTCTTGGCTTCATTGGCCTTTTCCTCTGTCTCCAATGTGTGTCCATTTGGGTAACAAAAAATGAAGTTCCACTCATGAGCAGTGAAGTCTGAGGCTGTCATTGTGGGCAAGTTGGACTGCAGGTGGTCCATTTACAGCATCTTATAAGCCCTGATCTCCCTAGCATGTGAAAGGGCTGCATGATTGGATGATGCTTTTAAGATAGAATTTGCTTATAAGGTATTTATTAGAAATGTACTCACTTAAAAGTCAGGAGAAGAAAGAAAATTTGGGCAAAGATAAAAGACATCAAACAAATTATGTCACAGTTATGGTAACGAAAATCCAGAATATCTGAGTTTTCCAAAGATGGTCTAACATGATTGTGTCTCATGTCCCACTTCTGACCATTCTTACTTGTGGACACCTCTGGAGAATGTCTGTGTTCTGTATCTGGAGCCACAGAAAGCCAGCTGGGGATTAGCGATGCCTTGCCTGAGGGAACACAGGGATGCTTATGAGAAGCCTACACTAAATTGATCATTTCTTTCATCCATGTTTCAGCCCTTACATTTTGTACTTTTCATTTTAATATTTTCTTCACTTCTGGTTTTTAGGCTATTAAAGCATTTGAGCCAGTGGGGAATATTGCTATAGTTTCTTGCATCTATACTTATATTTGATTGTGTCTGTCATGAAGTTGGAGTGCTGTCCTAGTTTACGTTGATTGTGAACTTGACAGGATCAAGTTACCTAGGTGATAGGCCTCTGCTCATACCAGCAAGGGAGTTTCTAGAGTGGGTTAATTGGAATGGGAAGAGTTGCCTAGTTGTGAGTGCCTCCTTCTCTGAGCTGGAGTTCTGAACAGAATAAGAAGGAGAAAATAATTTAAGTGGCAACATTCATTTCTGCTTCCTGATTATAGACACGAATGTTTCAAGATCCTGCAGCCATGACTTCCATGCCATGACTTCTGGGTCATGAGCCATACATTTGGTCTTTCCATCTTGTGGAAAAGTGGCCCCGAGCTAATTAGACTTTAAAGTCAAGATAAGACACAAAAAATAGCTCATATTACACATACACATAGACTCAAGAATTTATCTCTTGATTCTGTCACTAACCAGACCTAGATAGCTATGGTTGATGAACCATGACCATGGATGGTGCTCCCTGGTCTTAATTTCTTGGATTTTTTTCTTGTTGTTTTGTTATGAGAAAGGGGCTCTTTGGAGCCCCAGCTGGCTTGAAACTTGCTATGTAAACCAGGGTGGCCTGGATCTCAAAGAGATCCACCTGCCTCTGCTTCCTGAGCTCTGGGATTAAAGGTTTGAGCAAATTCATGATCAAGCAAAGCTGTACTGGAACACAAGCACAAGCACACAGATTTTCTGGCACAGTGCTTTTGATTCTTATTATAAGCAGTTCAGCACTTGTGACAGCATAAACATGGCCATAACACCTAAGCCATATGTAATACGGATCTTTACAGAAAGTGCAGGACATCTGGTGATCTATATCTGTGCTTTTTATTCGTGTTTGGGGGCATACACATTTTAATTTATTCTGCTCACAAACTTTAACACAGGCCCTTATTTTTAGTTTTCAGTGTGAGGTTCTGATAGGAAGGGTTGACATTCCTTTCCAAGTCCATGACAGTGATAAAGTTTATCTGAGTCTACAAGCAAATCTGGCATTCACAGAGGCCCCTGCCAGCTGTACTGACAAATTAAAAGTAACTTCTACTGCATTAGTTGCCTTGCACCTGAAACACCTTGGTAATTTTCACAAAGCCCCATTCATCTGTTGTTCCCAGTCATACACCCTGCTTCTTTGAAATATGAGTTTGATATTTTCTGAACAATTCTGTGTATCCATTATCTTAGCTATGGGTATACAATGTTATGCTGTGCTGTTTCTAGATCTTAACATTAAGTTGAACATAAGGAATGGCTAAAACCAGAATTATTAGACAAATTCTATAATAAGAAAGGTTGTCCAATAAAATTTGGAGCTATGGAGCTGGAACTGACCTAGAATCCACCTCCCCTGAAAGCTAGCTCTCATAGATTTGGAGAGCACTACCCAAGCTGCTAAGGGAGAGTATCAGTTAATGGTCCAACCCCAGATTCAGAGCCTAATCACCATATAAGTGAGGGGCACAACAAACAACATTGGTACAATAGTGGTATTTTATATTGGGGGTAATCAACAGCTACCTAATTGGAACTAAAGCTCACTCAATGGGAGGAAACTCATGTGTGGCAGTGTAAATATAGCCAAATACACATGGATGGAGAAGTCATAGATCTCAGAGAAAATACCAAGGTTGTCACATCCTTAGACAAATGTAATTTCTTACTATGCATAAAAATATGGATTCTTATATTTAGAGTATCCCAATCATCACTCATCAAAGAGCTTGTTGTGCAACAGAAGGAGATTGCTACAGAGTGAGTTTCCCAAGCCTAAGAGGCATATCAACAGTGCAACCTAAAAACCTAACATTCATGAAACATAGAAAAAGGGGTAAAGAGAAAAAAAAATGCATCTTTCAATTCTCATCAATGAATCACCCTCATGCAGCAGAGGGCCAGGAACACAAAGGGTCACAGTGGCCAAAGGGGAGAGAGTGTCTGCAGAGTATGGGTCCTTGTACAGGACTCCTATATTAAACTCTGTGCACACAAGGCTCAGGGACCCTTGTGGAAGAGGGGTGGGAAGACTATAAGAGCCTGGGAGGAGGTGTGTGAGCATATAAAGAGTCTTGCAGGCTCTTGGGACGTTGCTCATTTGAACCTACAGCAAGGATGTCAGGATGCTCAAGACCCTTGCAAACTCAACCAGACAAAAACCCAGCACAGAATTGGAAATGGGCAGCAGACTTAATCTTAGTCAAAGAATTATTGGCAGCTGATTGATTCCTGTTGTTTGAGGAAGAGCTGATCTTCGTAAAGGGAGGGAGTCTAAATAGGCTGACTAGACCCCAGTGGATGAACTTGCACTGAGAGACACAAATTTGACAAGATGGATCTTAACACAAATGACAGAATGTATCAGTTCCAGTGGTGGTCACAGAAGAGTGCCGATGGTGAAGAGGGTATAAGGTAATTAAGATGCTCCGTATAAAATACACAACAATTCAATCAAGAATTTACGAAAAAATGAGTATAACTAAAAAGCACATTTATTCATTAATAGTTCAAGATAGTATTTATTTTACTGGTAAAGAGATTGTATAACATTTCTTTCAGGGTTTTGTTGACCACTTAACAGTCATCTCAGGAAAATAAGTAAAAGTCCTACTTTATATGCTTGGTTATTTTTGGTTGATAATGACCCATAATTGTGAGGTCAACATTTGGATGTACAGAATTATGGAGTAATCCCATGGTCTCAATGAGCATAAAGTAGAGTCATGGGAAAGACTGTGAGTTTATGAAAAAATTATGGTAATACACAGAATGCCTTTTAACCTAACTATCAAATGCCAGGAAATAATAAAATAAAAAATTGTTGTTCCCATTAAAAAAAAAATTGCCCAAAGGGCTGTTGAGTCTTTACTTCACCAAGTTATCCCCTAACCTGAAATAAGTGTCCTTTTAAAAAAAGAGATTTACAATTATTTATCATATTGTATGGGTATTTTGCATGCATGTGTGTATGTGTGTGTGTGTGTGCGTGTGACTGTGTGTCTGTGTGTCTGTGTGTGTTGTGTGTATACTTGTGTGTGCAATGCCCACAGAGGCCACAAGAGGGCACTGGATTCCTTGGAAATGGAGTTACAGATGGTTGCAGGGGCTGTGTGGGTGCTGGGAACTGAACCTGGGTCCCCTGCAAGAGCACAAGTGCTCTTAACCACTGAGCCATCTCTCCAGTCCTTGCAATTAGTGTTCTAATTGCCATTTTTGTTTACTAATTTCAGCATGCCTCTTTGTATCTATTTTATCTTTCTTTCCCTTTTGTCAATTTAGTTGATTCTGTCTTTGAGTAACTCCAAATTTTTATTTATAAAACATGGGGTCTGGGAACGTACTTCAGTGAAGAACTATTACCTCATATTCAGGCAGTCCTAATCAGTCCTCAACTCCAGGAAAATAGATGATAAATGAATAAAAATACAAAAATCATAAGAAAGAAAGCAGGATGAGCATGGACCAGGTGAGGAATCCAGTAAGCTTCCCCCATGTTTGCGCTCCAGGTTTCTGCCCTGAGTCCCTGCTTTGGCTTCCCTCAAATAATAAATAAATAAATAAATAAATAAATAAATAAATAAATAAATAATTGTATAACAAATGAACAAATAATGAATGATCAAGGAGAATTTTTAAAAATATTTACTTATTTCAGTGTGTGTGTGTGTGTGTGTGTGTGTGTGTATGAATGCATGAGTACCATGTGGATGACAGTGCAAATACCCCAGAAGTGGCTTCAGATCCCCTGGAACTGGAGTTACAGGAGCTTGTGAGCACCCACTATAGGTACCGGGAACTGAACCCAAGTCCAGTCCAAGAGCAGCAAGTGCTCTTAACCACTGAGACATCTGTCCAGCCAAAGGACAGAGTTGTTAACAGATATTTCTTATGTTTAAACTCTGTAACGTGAAACCCAGGGAACTTGTAATAATCCTATTTTGTAGTGACTGAGGTTATCATGCTTACAGTTGTTTGGATTTATATGGAAGTGTCCATTTTTCTGCATTAACTTTCATCTTCACAGTTGCAGAAAAGTGCACAATCCATCTTTAGCACAGGCACCTACACAGCTCCTGGTCAAAGTGGAGACACAGTGAGTGTTGCTATTTTGGACAGCTTTCTGTCACCATGGCAAAGACATCTGAGAAAAAATTAACTGGAAGGAGGAAGGTTGTTTTAGTTTTCTCATTGTTTGATAATGTGCAGTGCAAAGTTTTTTGGCCTTTTCATTATGTGTTGTGCTGAGAGAAGACCATATAAACAGGCCAGAGCAGAGCTGCTCTCTTATGGATGCTGACAGACAATCACAGATGAGGGTGGGACAGTACCTCAAGGACTCCTCCAGCCTGTGCCACAATGACCTAACCCCTTCCCATCTAGCCTTGCTCCTAAATGTTCCTTCATCTCCGAATAGCCCCCTGGTTTATGACCAAGTCTTCAACACATGGGCTCAGAGAATACTTAAATGCAACAATTATAAGATGCCAGATTAGAAAAAAGCATATAAAATAATTTTCCTTGGACTAAGTTTCAGCTGTTTTCTTCTCCATCGTTTTTCATGGTTCTCCCTGTGCAGATGATTGCATGATTTTGCAAGGTTTCCTGAAGTGTGAGTAAAAAGACAGAACAACTTATCAGGCTGACAAGAACCTGAAATAATTTGACATCCATTGCCTCTACTATTTGAAGCCAAGTGTTTTTGTTATCCCCTGATAGCAGTAGACATCATCTGTGAATATATTCGGGAGGGAGGTAGTCTACAAGGTGACATAGTCTTGACCCAAATGTTCTCTAGGAACAAGAACTTCACTTGAATCCATCTATTGATATTTTCTCAGCTAGAGGAGTTAAAGTGTCCACTTGCATATGCTTGCTCAACCAGCTAACATTTACTGAACACCAGCAGTCAATGTCTTCTATATAAAGATGAATTAAGACATCTTTAATTCCCTCAAGGTACTCAGTGTCTAGTATCAAGGCAGGCTTGCAAATCTAATGATAATGGGACTAAGCACATGCCAGCTCAGATATGTGTACACTGGATTTTAAGATGCAAAATGACTTCATGGAAGAGGAAAATGATGATGTTAAGACTGGAAAGATTTGCAGGAATAACTGGGAAAATTAAGACAAACTATTCTAGTGGAAAATGGATGTACAGTAGCTGATGCCAAAAGACCCTCACAGCTGCCTGTGACACATCCCCTAGTACCCTGGTCCTTATGTCCAAGGGTGGTCTTCTGAAGTCTTGTTTAATGAAATGTGGTACAGTCACTGTTATTTTGACTTCTGAATCTCCCTTTGGAATGCCTGCCTTTATTATGCTCCTTGGAAGACTGCACAGAAGTGAATTTCCATGCAGCCCTCATCTCATGAGAAACTGGATGAGTGTGGAGACATTCAGTATGAGGCACTGTACTGCAGCAAGACCAAGACCTGATACTGAGGTACCAGGCATGTGTGGGAAGGGATCTTCGAAGTATGTTTTTCAACCCTGGCCACATTAGCTGAAGCATCCTGAAATCAAGCTCTTTTTGAATTTATGACACTCAATGGATGTGGTTCAATCTTATATTGATCCTATAATATAGGATGTCAAACAGTTTCTAATCTAAGAACAACAGGAAGTTTAATGGTGCAATAAGAATGAAGAAACACTCTTAAGGGAAATGTGTTAGTTAGAAGACTTCCTGTTACTAGTGTATACCCTGAAGTGAAGCACTTCCTGCCCTTCCTCCTCTTCAACCCCTCCTCATCCTTTCCCTTCTTTTACTTCCTCTCTCCCAGCTCCACATTCGTACTTGACACTCATCTCTACATAATGAGAAGATGGCAACAAATATTTTCTAATCCATATTACTCTTAAAGATTATTTTATTTCTAGATCCAACTTGAATAAACTAAAAAAAATTTATTGGCTGGCTCATTCCTTGATGAAATACTATGGATCGTAAAATAGGATCCTATAGGGGCTGGAGAGATGACCTAGCGGTTAAGAGCGCCGACCGCTCTTACAGAGGACCTGGGTTCCATCCCCAGCACCCACATGGTGGCTGAGAACCGTCTGAAACTCCAATTCCAGGAGAACTCCAGTTCCAGGGGAATCCGACACCCTCTTCTGACCTCCGCAGCATTGCACGACATGGCTGCACAAAACTACATGCAGACAGTACACTCATACACATACAAAAATAAATAAAATAAAAAAAAAAAAAAAAAAAATAGGATCCTATAATTTACTGTATCAATGTCCAATAACCTATCTGTAAGTGGAGGGTGCTGTGGGTAGAGTTCATATTTGTATATTTTATTGAATTTTTGTGCATTTCAGAGAAACATCTTAATCATCTTTACAAACCCGCCTCCATCTGCACACTGCCATAGCCCCCTGCAAGGTTTCATGCATTCTGTCAAATATGTTAAACCCTATCCAGTGCAGTTTGTGTTCCCAAATGTCCCACAATGCACGTTCATCCACTAGACTCTAGTCAGCCTGTCTAAGTCTCTCCTTTAAAAGAAGAACAACTCTCCTCGCCCAGCAGTAATCAGCTGCCAATAGCTTTATGGCAGAGATTGGGGCCTGCTGCTTAGTTCCGCACTTCTATGCTAGGTTTTTTGTCTGACTGAGTTTGCTTGGGTCTTGTACATGCTGATACTGTTTTCTCAACCAAATAAAATTAATAAGAAAGAAAATAAAGCTCTTTCTTCAGAGAACAGGAGGAATTGGTCAATGGTTCACTATAAGGAGAAGAGCTGATGGTGCATACATTTCATCAAATATTTGTCATGGAAAGTGCTGCTAGAAGGTGCTAGATTCACACTGCAGGTACCCCCAGAATTTTTTACCGGACACTGTTTTACGGACATGCTACTTTGTAAGTAATTTGACATACTGTCTTGGCTTAGAGTTTACCCAAACCATGTGCATTTTTGTGTAATATTTGCCTTTGTTTCAGTCAAAACAATAAAAGTGTTTCCCTCTTTACAGAAAAAAAATGAATTTAGCATCATTTTTTTAAATTTTAGTTATTTTTGTATGAATGTACTGTCTGCACATAGGTTTGTGCACCCGTGTCGTGCAATGCTGCAGAGGTCAGAAGAGGGTGTCTGATTCCCCTGGAACTGGAGTTAAAGATGGTTCTCAGATGCCATGTGGGTGCTGGGGATCAAACTTGGGTCCTCTGCAAGAGTAGTCAGTGCTCTTAACCTCTAGGCCATCTCTCCAGCCCTAGCATCAATTTTGTAACATGGATGAGTTTATATCAAGGGACCCATAGTCTCTCACCTCATCTCTTTGTGACTCATTGCTGGCAATTGTGTCAAAATGCTCAGCAACAGAATTTAGGATGTAGCTATGGCCACATCTCCCTATTTCATTAACTGTTCATTCTGTAGACTCCCTGATGATTGAGTGATATGAAGGTAGATATAAATCAGATGTTAGATTAGGGAAGAGAGAGAGAGAGAGAGAGAGAGAGAGAGAGAGAGAGAGAGAGACTAGTCTCAACTTTTCCTATGAGGATGAACACACAAAGGCAGCCAATTATGTCTTTCAACAAAAGAAAATATATGGTTGTGATGGTTTGAATGAGAGTGCCCCCCATAGCCTTTAAGTATTCAGACATTTTGTCTCCAGTTGGTGTCACTGTTCTTGGAGGTCTTAGAATGTGTGGCCATGCTGGAGGAAGTACATCATTGGGGGTGGGCTTAGTGAGTTTAATAAGCCTTGTGGTCTCCAGTCTCATTCTCTCTCTCTCTCTCTCTCTCTCTCTCTCTCTCTCTCTCTCTGCTTCCTGTGCTCATTATGAAATGTGACCCTAGGCCTTGCTGCTCTAGCCCTGGCTACCATGCCTCCCACCACAATGGACTCTAATTCCCTGGAACTGTCAATTGTAAGCTCGAATAAACTCTTCCTTTTATAAGTTCCCTTGGTCATGGTGGTTTATCACAGCAACAGAAAAGTGACTAACGCAGTTATTTGGTACCAGAGAGTGGGTGTTAGCTGTGAAGAACCTGGCCATGTGGATGTTTGGATAAATGTGGAAGACTCTGGAACTTTGGGCTAGAAAAGCTGTTGACTACTTTTTTAAAAATTTTTTTTGAAAATTTTATTTATTTCCGTATGTGCATGAATGTTCTGTCTGCATGCAAGTCTGTGCACCCATGACGTGCAATGCCGCGGAGGTCAGAAGAGGGTGTCGGACTCCCCTGGAAATGGAGTTCTCCTGGAACTGGAGTCTCAGACACCTCTTGGCTGCCATGTGGGTGCTGGGGATTGGACCTGGGTCCTCTGCAAGAGCGGTCGGCACTCTTAACCACTAGGCCATCTCTCCAGCCCAGCTGTTGACTACTTATTTAAGCCGAGCTTAATGGACCATTCTAGTAGAAGCCTAGAAGAAAGCATTGCTTCAAAAAATGTAGTTCCAGAGAAAAATAAAGACTTAGACAGCAACTGGGATCTTTTCTCAAAGAGTCTGGCCACAGTTTACCCACAGCCCAAATGCTTGCCTGATGCTAAGTTGAAAAGCAATGAACTAATATCTTTGGTGGAGGACATTTCAAGACAGCCAAACATAGAAATGGTGGCATGGCTATTAATGGTGAATATTGTGCAGATCTACAGTGAAAAGGAGCAAATGGGGCAGAAAGAAATGCAGAATGTACAGTTTGGATCTGAAAAGTGCACTGGGAATATTAAAGGTGGGGCCAAAGCATGTCAAGCAGAGGCTCCCTTTCCTAAGGAGATTAAAGTGATTAAGGAGAGGCCTAGATATTTACAAGTAAACAATGGAAAAAGTTCAATTAAGGAGAGGCCTCAAGATTTACAAGTAAACAACAGAAACAGTACTTTCAGGGCAAGACCACACATAGCTAATCATCCAACTTTTGAAAGGAAAATACTGAAAGGGCTTTCTGCTCCAACAAGTCCAGGGCAGAGAAAAGTTGCAAATGTGGTTGAAATAGGCCAGGGTCCATCCCAAACTTGCTACCAAATTTGGCAGTTTCATTCACATTGTGCTGGCTTTAGAGGCATGAAGTTTGCAAGAGTGAAGGGGTCATCAGTTCTTCCTCCAAGGTTTCAGAGAGCCACCAAGGTCAGGCAAAGTGCAGCAGGGACATCCCTGAATAAAGAAGGCCCTGATAGGCCATTATGTGAAGCTTTGAATCTGAAGCCTGGTTGGCAGCAGAGACCCCAAGAAGACATTCGAGGTGCCAGAGCTGTGAGATATTTGCCAAGGAGAGCTTCATACAGGGAGTGGTACCAGCCTAAGAAAGAGATGTATGTTGCAAGCACAGCTGGAAGAGCTGAGCCATCTAAGCCCTTTGGAAACAAAGTCCCAGAAGTTACATATGGAGCTACTGGACTTGGTGTTTGCCCTGTTGATTTTCGGTCTTGTTTTGGTCCAGTATTTCCTCACTATGCCTCTATTCCTCCTTTCAGAATGGGAATGTGTATTCAGTTCCACTGTATGTTGGGAGTATGAAATTTGCCTTTTGATTTTACAGGAGCTTACAGTTAAGAGGTTAGCCTGTGTCTCAGAAGAGATTTTGCACTATAGACTTTTTAATAGAATTGAGACTGGTAAAGACTATGGGAACTTTTAAGGTTGGACTAAATGCATTTTGCATTTTATATGGTCAGGAGCCTATGGGGGCCATGGAGTGGAACATGGTGGTTTGAATGAGTGTTTCCCTCATAGGCTTTAAGTATTCAGACATTTTGTCTCCAGTTGGTGGCACTGTTCTTGGAGGTCTTAGAAGGTGTGGCCTTTCTGGAGGATATACATCATTGGGGGCAGTCTTGGTGAGTTTAACAAGCCTTGCAGTCTCCAGTCTCTCTCTTTCTGCTTCCTGTGCTCATTGCAAGATGTGACCCTTGGCTTGCTGCTGCAGCCCTGGCCACCATGCCTCCCACCACAATGGACTCTGATTCCTTGGAATGGTCAATTGTAAGCTCCAATAACCTCTTCCTTTTATAAGTTCCCTTGGTCATGGTGGTTTATCACAGCAACAGAAAAGTGATTAATACAATCGTGAAGTATTTCCAAGCAATTAACTAAAAAGGACGTTTATCGCATGAATCTTCATACAGGCGACTCACAAAAGAAAAAGAGAAATACTGAATGTCTTTAATCATATATTTAGTACAAAAAGAAAAAAAAAGAAGTAATCCAGAAGTATTCTGAAACAAAAAGAGGCAGTTCTCACTATCAATCACTCAGGCAATAGACAATGAAGGAAACATATAGTCAAGGAATGACAATCCACGGGTTCAGCATCCTATGACAGTTGTGCCTGCTGTATCAGAACAAGGGCTTTGGAAGTGATGGGCCTTCTGCCATCAGGCTAGCAGAGAACCACTAAAGATCAGGGATTAGTGGCTCACCAAGGCTGTGAGACAGTTCTGGGCTAAAATTTTTACTTATAGGCATATTATCTGCTCATCTTACAGCTGTAAAAATCGAGGTAAAAAGAACTGTCAGCATTTCTGACAACAGATCTGTATCAATTATTTTAACTTAAAATGGTGGTACAGAAAAATATTAATTAATCTTACTCTAAAGTTAACTCAATTAATTGAGACAGAGCACACAGGCAGAATGTGTCATGAGGTATGCTTTTCACTAATTACTTTAACATTGGACATGGCAGCTCATGCTTATAATCCCAACAGTGGGCAGGAAGACTGTGATTCAGAGGCCAGCCTAGTCTACAGAGTGAGATTGCGTCTCAAAGACCCATTTTATTTTTTTAAAGAAATAGTTCTTTCAGATGGGAATGAATCCAGCTTGGAAACTTCCTGGATGGTTGATCGGCAGAAAGTCAACTAAACTCCTTTTCTCTAGATTCGTGAAAATTAAATGAGTTTATGCACAGAGAAAACTTAGAGTGTTTAGAAAATAACATGGTACATACTAAGCACTCAAGAGGTTCTGTATAGGTTTTCTGCTTTAATATTCCAACCTGTGAAGTTCAACGTACAATAATAATTGATTTAGCCATGGCTTAGAGATCCCTGTTCTCCCAGGCTGACTTTGTCTTATCCTGCCTCACTTGTTTCTTCTAGTGAACTGGACTGAATGAAGTTCTTTGAAACACTTCAGTCTCATGATTTTAGTACTGAAGGTATTTGCTCCCTAGGAATTTCTTCCTCCAGAGTTCTTCTTAGGCTTATGAATAATGTCTCAGTTGAATGATACGAACTCAGAGGGGTCCTATATGACTAGTCAGCATCCCATGTACTGTCTAGAACACTGTGAACCTTGACTTTGATGTCTTTTCCTCTAAAGCAGGTAAAAACTATGGTTATTTCATCATTTATTCATTTGATTTCGTCTCTCCCCAAAATGCAGCAAAGTTTTCCTGTTCCTTCTCCATTTTCCAAGATGAACAGATGGAGCTCAATATAAATCACGTGATAAAACAAAACCATGTTGCCTTTTCAGATTAAGCTCAAATTTCTAGATCCAGACATTATATATTTTTCTCTCTTGCCTGCCATCATTTCTTGCTAGAATAGGAAAACCCATCATAATGTCTCATTGTACATCAATTTAGAATCCTAACACAGAGGTGCATGAAATCTTGGCACTAAAGGTGATCTTAGAAGTCAGTTTTATAGACTAATATGATATATTGATGATGATAAAATGAATTGGTATAGATGAATAACTTTAAAGGCAGAAAACATATCATAGCAAGCATTGTGGGGAAAAATGAGATCTCATGTCTCCTGGATTTTGCCAAGCTATGGGAGCATGCTGCTCTATTTTCATAATTGTCTTTTATTATTTCAACCCAGGATTACTGAGCTGTCTTTCTGACCATTTCACTTTGGAGATGTATTATATAGTTTCCTACCCCTTAAAAGTATATATTTTTCTATAAACACAATTCCCTATTTTATTTATTTTTTTATAATTTTATTTCTGTATGTGTATGAATGTACTGTCTGCATGCAAGTTTGTGCACCCATGTCATGCAATGCCACGGAGGTCAGAAGAGGGTGTCAGATTCCCCTGGAACTGGAGTTCTCCTGAAATTGGAGCTTCAGACGGTTCTCAGCCACCATGTGGGTGCTGGGGATTGAACCCGGGTCCTCTGTAAGAGCGGTCAGCGCTCTTAACCGCTAGGTCATCTCTCCAGCCCCACAATTTCTTATATTAAAACCAACAATTTATCATTATGGGAATAGCTGTGTGAAATCAAATTGAAGTTCTCTACAGAGAGTTTACTATGAGCCCAATCTGGTTCTCAGTGACATACCGGTCAACTTGTGCCATCTATATGTAGCACATACTATATTTATGCCTGAATTAGTTACTTTTCGGTTGCTGTGATAAGAAGGGTAATTATAAAAAGAAGAGTTTATTTTTTTGCTTACAGTTCCAGAGAGGTAAGAGTAATCATGGTGGAAGAGGTAGCTGGGGGAGAAAGCCACATACTCAAATCTTGAAACAGGCCCAGGAAAGAGAACTATTGGAAAATCCAGCAAAGATTAAGAACTTTCAAAACCCATTCCCAGCAACCTTCCTCTTCTTGCATGGCCATACCTCCTATAAACTCCCAAAATAGTGTCACAAACTGAGGACAAAATATCCAAACTATCACAACCCCTAGTTTAAAAATGTACAGAATGAGGCTTGCTTGGGCAAGATGCTGAGGTTTGTGGAGTAGAGATTTCAATCTTGGTGGTCACTCCAGAGTATTCTTCTAACTATCACTGGTGTTTGTTTTTTATTCACAGAAGAGGAGGACAGTGTGTAGAGAGCATACTTCTGAAAGAAGTTAACCTGGGCTGTGACTTGAATGTATTAAAAGACTTCTCAAAATTATACTGCTCTATATTTCTCCTCTAAAAACACCTGAGGTAGTCCATTCTCAATGAGGGTTTCCATTTTCTTTTCCTAAACACACTTCGGCTTTTTAAAGCCAATTGTGAGTCACTTCTACACTCTTCAGGCTCTGCTTTCCCTATAAGGCAGCTTGTTCTCCATCAGAGTAACAGATATTTCTGCCAGAGTCTGGGTATGACTTTGCCTGCTTCGTTCGGAGAGGCCATGTGTCTCAGTGGACCAATTAAGCAGTTCATTATGGGCAGGGGCCAGGAATAGAATACTTAATAACAGAAGATTGTATTTGGACTTGGTTACTTTTTTTAAAAAAATCTGTGATCCTGGAAAATCATGCAGCACCTCCATTTTGTTATCTGTAAAATGGAATAATGATTGTTCTGACAGCCCGTTGATTATGTGACAAATTATCACATACAACCAGTATTATTGGTTTTTATATCTGGGTCTCTCTCCTTTGCCTAGAAGCAGGTTAAAGTTCCAAATCATTGTGATTAAACTAAAGTATGCCAAGAGTATGAATGGATGAGCAAGTTCCCAGAGGCCTGAAAGCCTCTGAGTTTGCAACAATGGTGATGGCATGCTCAACTCAATCAGACAAAAACTCAGTGTAGAAAGGAGAAAATAGGCAGCAGGCCCCAATTGTAGTCAAAGAAGTATTGGCATCTGATTATTAATGGGTGAGGGGAGAGTATATCTTATGTACAGGAGTGATTCTATACAGGCTAACCAGACTCCAGTAGGTGTAGCTGCAATGAGAGACATATGGATATGAATTTTGGATAAGATAGGACTTAACACATATGACAGAAACCTGAAATCTGGTGGGGAGGGTATGGAGGGTAGGGAGGAAGGTGAGGTCTAAGTTCGATTAAGGTGTATTAATAAAAAAGGAAAAAGTATGAATGGATGAATTTGCAGTGCTCTTTTGGGTAATACCTAGTTTGTCTCATTATTCAGGCATTCTTTCCATAATCCTCCATTGGCAGTTGAACAATAGGATAGTTTTGAGATCTTGGAGAATCTAGGTTTATATAAGAATTGAATTTGGGCTGGGTGTGGTGGCACAAGCCTTTAATCCCAGCACTCGGGAAGCAGAGACAGTCAGATCTCTGTGAGTTTAAGGCCTGCATGGTCTACATAGTGAGCTCTAGGCCAGCAGGGACTAAAGGGAGACCCTGTCTCAAAAACACTAAAAAAAAAAAAAAAGAATTGACTTTGAGGTCAGAAGGGGTTATTTTATGATTAAGGTGACATTCTCTGCCCTGTTTTCACATAGATTTTGTAAAAGCTGGTCATATTTTTATATTACTAATAAATCTTCAAAATTTTACCATGTGGGATAATTTTGAAGAGTGGTTCAATGGCACATGTTCTCCTGTGAGATTCTCTTATTCTCAACTGTATAAGAAAGTGCTGAATGAGCTAAGTGTGTTTCTGTAGGTCAGTATGATGCTCAATCCAATGTCTCTGAAAGACTATCTGTAGACCAGAGCTGTGTTTCTTAATTCCAACATATATAAAGCACTTATAAAATGAAGACCTTGACCCTGGAGCTTTGGGATGAAATTCTGCATTTCTTTATTTTTTTTCTTTTTTTAAATTTTTTATTATTCCAAAATATGCATATATACACTCCACACAAAAGTCAAAATTAAAAATTCTGTAGATAAACTGTAGGTTGATTTCTAAACACATTTAGAGATTCACATTTTAACAGTAAACTTGCATGCAGGTATAAAGTCGTGTAATTATACATTCTTTTTTTAGACTATGACTACATCTTCTCCATCTATATATGGTAATTACAATGTGTGAGTATAAGTGGTAAGACAATTCTAGAGCCCATTTATAGATTTAAATTGTAATAGCACAGTTGCCTTCAGATATAATGAAATATAATAATAAAGTTGCTCAGTTTGACTGCCAACTTGGGATTTGGTGTTAGCATCCACAAATGAGGGAAACCATTCACCTTTTCTTTTCCATAGACTGTGTTATTTCACTTAGTATAATTGCTTCAAGTTCCATCCATTTAACAGCAAAGCTCATGATGTTATCTTTCTTTACTGCTGCATAGAACTCCATTGTGTAGATGTACCACATTTTTGTTATCCAGTCATCTGTTGAGGGCCATTTGGGTTGGTTCCAGGTCTTTGCTATTGTGAAGAGAGCTGCAGTAAACATAGCTGTGCATGTATCTTTGCAGTAGGCTGTGTCCTGTTGGTATATACCCAGGAGTGGTATGGCTGGATCAGGTGGTGTGATGGTTAATCCTGGGTGTCAACTCGACTGGACTAGGGAACAAATAAGAGAAAAAGGATCTTTGGATTGGACCACCTCAACCCAGATGGCCCACCCCAAATGTGGGTGTTACCTTCTGCCTGCAGGCAGTATAAAAGGCCACGGCAGAGGGAGCTGGTCCCTTTTTTTCTGCGGCTTGCCTCTCTCATCTGGTGAGTTTGTCTTGCTGCTGTCATCAACCCTTCGGATCCCAGTGTGTACTGAGACTGGCGGATCTCCTGGAATCCATCGGGCCTTCAGCACCAGATTGGGACTACTGAGACATCCAGTCTTGCAGACTGAGTAGTTCCCTGGATTCTCAGCCTCTCCAGTGCGGCACGTCTACTGTTGGACTCCTTGAACTCTGTCACATGAGCAAATCAATAAATTGTATATAGCTATATATTCGTCCTGTTACTTCTGTTTCTTTAGAGAACTCTGACTAATACAGGTGGTAGGCTCATTTTGAATTTTTTAAGGGTTCTCTACACTGCTTTCCACAGTGCTTGTACCAGTTTACATTCCCACCAGCAGTGGATGAGTGTTCCCCTTTCCCCACAACCTCTCCAGCATTTGGTGTCTTTTGTTTTCTTCATCTTGGCTAGTCTTATTGGAGTAAGGCGATACATTAGTGTGGTTTTAATTTGCATTTCCTTAATTATTAATGATGTTGAACACTTTTTAAGAAGTTTCTCAGCCATCTTTACTTCCTTACTGGTGAAGTCTCTGTTCAGCTCTTTACTCCATCTTTTGAGTAGGTCATTTGTTTTCTTACTTCTTTGCTTTTTAAGTAGCTTATGTATTCTTGATGTTAATGCTTTGTCTGATGTATCCTTGGTGAAGGTTTCCTCCCACTTTGTAGGTTTTCTTTTCACTTCCTTGATTGTTTCTTTTCCTGTACAAAAGCTTTTGAGTTTGATGAGGTCCCACTTGTCAGCTGTTGTCCTTATTTCCTGTGCAGCTGCTGTTTCATTTAGAAAGATTTTTCCTACACCTATGTCTTGTAGGTTGCTGCCGACTTTTTTCTTCTTCTGTCACCTTCAGGGTTTTAGGTTTTAGGTTGAGATCTTTGATCCACTTGGAGTTGATTTTTGTACAGGGTGAGAGGTAGGGGTTTAATTTTGTTCTTCTACAAATGGTGATCCAGTTTTGCTAATACCATTTGCTGAAGATGTTATCTTTCCTCCTTTGAATTTTTTTTTTGGCTCCTTTGTCAAATGTGGCTGAAGTTATATGAGCTCAAGTTTGGATCTTCAATTTTGTTCCATTGGTCAATGGTTCTGGTTTTTTTTGTTGTTGTTGTTGTTGTTGTGGTTTGTTTGTTTTGTTTTTTGCCAGTATCAGGCTACCTTATGACTATAGCCCTGTAATATAGATTGACGTCTGGTGATGTAATCCCCCAAGTATTGCACTTTTCACTCAGGGTTGCTTTAGTTATTCAGGGTCTTTCAGTTTTCCACATGAATTTAAGGATTTTTTTTCTAAGACTGTGAAAAAGTTCACGAGGATTTTGATTGGGAGTGCATTGAATCTGTATATTAATTTGGGTAGAATGGACATTTTTACTACATTAGTTTTTTCCAATCCATGAGCATGGGAGGTCTTTCCATCTTTTGATGCCATTTTCAATCTCCTGCTTCAGGGTTTTAAAATTTTTGTGGTAGAGGTCTTTGGTGTCTTTGGTTAGGTTTATTCCTAGGTATTTTTTTAAATTTATTTTTATTGATACTTTGTGTATTTCATACATCATTTTCCAATTCAGTTCAGGCATATATCCCCTTCCCTTCCCCCCCACCCCACCCCTACCCATCGCAGATTGTGCATTCTGCCATAAGTTTTCTGCATCTTTCTCTGCTTTTTTGTTTTGTTTTGTTTTCATTTTTTTTAACAATAGGTGATAATTTGTGAGTACAAGCATCCTTTATGTAAAACCAATTTGCAAGCAGTTGTGCCCAGACCCACACAGCTCATGGGTCCCACCATCCAGTGGGGGGGGGGGCT
>VZQC01002951.1:115748-152386 GCA_009823505.1 Rhizomys pruinosus
TGTTATCCTGAAGGTCTGACATTCTTTTTTCTGCTTCTTCCATTCTGCTTCTGAGGCTTTTTCCCATCCTTTCCTGCTGATTGGATGAATGTTCAATTTCCTTTTTTATTTCATCCTGTGATGTCTTCAGTATTTCCACTTCCTTTTGGAGCTTTTCATTCTTTTCTTGTAGCTCCTTGATTTGCTGGTCAGTTTCTTTTTTCCTTTCAGCCTGAGATCTTTTCAATGTTTCCACTTCCTTCTGGAGTTTGTCATTCTCTCCCTCAAGTTCTTCTCGGAGTTTGTCATTCTCTCCCTCTAGTTCTTTTTGGAGTTTGTATTTTTCTTCCTCTAGTTCTTTTTGGAGTTTGTATTTCTCTTCCTCTAGTCCTTTTCAGAGTTTATCAATCTCTCCTTTTAGTTCTTTCCAGAGTTTATCATTCTTTCCTTCTAGTTCCTTCATGAGTTTTTCTTTCTCTCACTTTAATTCTATTATTTGTTCTTTATAGTCTTTGAATATGTCTACAATTGTTCTTCTAAGGTCAGTATCTTGGTTCCCTTCCAGGGAGATGTCATTGTTGGGATCTTCTACAGGATTGGTTGAGTTTGGTGGAGATTTGTTTTGAGCTTTTCCCATATTGTTGTTTTTTTCCATTGTGTTTTGGGCATGTGATTTGTTGTTGATATTGTTGTTGTTGTTTTCCCCCTTTGTTTATTTGTTTGCTTTCTGTTGCTAATCTCAAATGTTAATATGGAGGACTGGTTGGTCACTCAGTTTGCTGCCTATTGGTTTCTTCCTCAGTTTTGGCTATGCAACCTCGAATCACTGACACTGCTGGATCCTCCCAACAACATTAAGCTGCAGCACCAGCAGTTCATACTTTCCACCTCTGTGTCAGTAGCTTGAGCTGGGGGGGGTTGAATCCTTTGGGACACGCAATGGTTCCCCCCTGAGCAGTTGGGCATGGAGAGTGTGCACCCCTGGCTGATCTCCTGGCCACACACCAATTTTGCATTTCTAACTAGTGCTCAAAAGATATTCACAGTTCTGGTTTATAGATTAAACATTGAGTAACAAAACCCTGAAACTTTGTTAAGCTGATAGCTTATAAAATAAGTACTCATACGGATTCTGAATCAGTAAGGCTAGAACCAAAGCTTAGAGTATTAAATATAAAATATAGGGAATTTTGGCAATATGGCTTGTTTTAGAACTAGCAAAATGTGTTCTGATTATGAAGGTTGCAATTTATTTGGGTCCATTCTATCTTCACATCTTCTGCTATGCTATTTTAGTGTGTGGTGGAAAAACTATCAAACTACAATGCTTTTCCTATACGTTTATATCGACTCTTTCCCTTCTTTCACTTTATGTATTTAGAAAACAACTGCTATCTATAAAGACCCACTGCCTGGAGAGAGCCTTTCTGGATGCTGTAGCCCAGAGATTCTACAAGGGGGATAATTCAGTTTTGCTCTCACTAGAGGCATTTGATATGTCCAGAAACATTTTCCTTGTCATAACTTAGCTGCAATTTTACTGGAATCTACTGGGTAGCAGTCAGTGGCAGTCCTCAACATTCTACAGCCTGAAATTCATAGACTAGTTTTCACATAGAGTTGTCTAGAGATGTCCCAAATAGTGAGGATGTGGCACCTTTGGGTTTAGCTAAAGCCTTATTTCAGCTTCTTGATCACATCTATTCTATTAATCACCACACTAGTTTTTTCCTCTCTGGACTTAACCCAGGACTTTCCACATGTTAAGCACATGCTCTCTTATACTGTCTATGAATGTATACCCCAAGATCTCCATATTTTTCTCTATTTCTCTGTTAAGCATAGGTTCACAGAAGAACAAAGGTACCTTTGGTATCTATTTCTTCACAATCACTATATATATATATATATATATATATATGTATAAATTTGTATATATAAATGTATATACATATTATACATACACATCTAATCACTGTATAAGATTTATATGCAGACATAAATTTACAGAGAAAATATGGTAAATTTATCCTTAAACGTTTAACTGAATTTATAATTTACAAATAAACTCATGTGAAGTATGTTGGGGTGAACAGATAAGCTAATCTAAGCATGCAGACAGATTCATAGACTCTGGCTGAGGGTGAGATGTTACTCTGGCCTGAAAGGCATAATATCAAGTCATCAATCACCAGCTATAGAAACAAAAATCCATTTATTGTTTGCCAATTGGAAGGAATACAATTGAGTAGAACCAGCTGGCTTTGGCCTTTCTGAGAGGCTGTGACCCATTTAATCAGTTTGGAATGCATCCATAACTTTGAAGGTGGGTCAGGAAGGATGGCAAGCATAGACAAAGTCAGCTAAGACCAATGCACTCCCCATTTAAAGTGTTTGATGTAAGAGACAAAATGATTAAAAAAAGAAAAAGCTATGTGAGTGAGGTCAAGGGTAGGGGAGGAAGATGGGTTATTCTTTACAATTACAAAAACTGACAGAGTGTGTTTGGTTTGGAAAGACCTGAAAAACCTCACATAGCTCATCCTGTGCTCCAATTCATCACCAGTGTGGGGAATAATGAAATCTGCTGTTCCTGCTTTCTGTCTGTCGTCTAAGCCATTCCAGGGACATAATCCTGGGCTGTGTCTTTCAGTTGAAGCCATTTCCCTGGGGAGATGGAGTGATTAATAAGACCTGTGTCTGAAGTGCATGGACTTTCTCCTACCTGCTTTTGATTTTTTTCCCTCTTCCTAATGCAATTTCACTGATCCTTTTGAAAGTAAACCAAAGGGTGAAACTCTTCACAACTCACATTTTTACAAATTTGCTTCACAAATTAAATTGCTGTATCATGTGCAAAACTTAGGTCTAAGAGACAGGAAATGGTCTCTTAGAATTCTGGGGGATGTTCCCTCTGAAGAACACTCATTACTTGCTTTATCTTATTTTTATCTAACCATAGTGATTTGCTTTTCTTCCCATTTCCCCAAATTGCATGCCCTTCCTGCTTTTAATTTCAACCATCCACCCTTGTGTTTTAGTGTTTCTTTTAACATCTGATTTAATATTTCCTGAATCTCAATAAAACTTAAATCCATTGATCATTCATTGTCACTCTTGGTTGTGTGGCCTCATTTAATTGCATCCATTCCCTAGTGTTTATGATCCCTTTTCCTACTCTACCTGCTTCTCTTGTTCTCTGTACATATGGTCTTAACCTCAAATGCCAAATCTAGCTAATTCCAGACCTATTCCTGTCCTGTGTATGGACACAAACAGCTAAAGGTGGATGAAGTAAAATCCCTTCCCTCTCTTCCCATCCTCATAAACAGGTGTGCAGTCATCCTTGTGTCCTCTCATCTCCTTTTAAATTTATGAACCCCCTAATACTGCATCAAAATTTCTAGACCAGGATTTTGTAATTGTTTTCTGTAAATGAAAGATAAGAGTCTGAGAAGCCATATTTAATCAATGGGGAGCCCTCACTGACTGCGTGGTCATAAGAGTTCCAAACCCCAAGAGCTCCAGGGGCTTCAGGTTTGCCATTTATGCCACAGTACAAGAGGTAGATGCATCTATGAACGCAAGGCCACACACAGTGCAAGAGGTAGATGCATCTATGAACGCAAGGCCACACACAGTGCAAGAGGTAGATGCATCTATGAATGCAAGGCCACACACAGTGCAAGAGGTAGATACATATATGAACACAAGGACACACACAGTGCAAGAGGTAAATGCATCTATGAACGCAAGGACACCCAAAGTGGATGGTAGAGTTATGGATCCAAAGAAAGCTGTGTCCTGGGAAGCTTCTCAAAGAACATGTGTCCACTTAACTGTGAAAAAGATTTTCATTGGGGTTATTAAAGAAGACACTGAACAACACCTAGGAGCTTATATTGAACAGTGGGAAAATCGAAGTGATTGAAAGCATGACTGTTAATTTTTAAAATGACATTTACTTATTTGTGAGGGCTTGTATATCAACAGACATGCCCTTATATCCACAATCCACATGTGGAAATAATGAAGTGCAGGTCCTGGGGTTGAACTAAATTCATCAAATTTGGTGGCAATTGTCTTTAGCTAGTGAGCCATCTCAGTTGCCTCATCAGTTTCTAACTAATGTCATTCTACCCATATGCTACATGATCTGACCAAAAATCTTTATGGTATCTATAGTATCTATAGTAATGTTTTTAAAAACATGCACCAGAATTTTCACAAGCTTTTATTGTCAAATTTATTACCCTTAGTCACTGTATAATTTATTTTTTTCAGTGTCTAAAATATGTTAGCATCTTCATGGAACATTTACCGTTGTCTTTGTATTGTTAATCTCTTTCCTGTTTTCCCATGATACTGTGCACCCTTATCATAATGCTCAGCACTATGATGTGCTAGTGCACAGGCATAACTTGATCTTATCTCTTCTAAACCTAAAACAAAGTCATGTTAATAAGATTCATTTTTAAGCTCTGATACTTAGTCTATTATATATATGGTTTTATTTAATTGTCATATAACAGAGAGTAAATGCATCTATTATATGATAGATGAAATGAACACAGAAAAGAGAGCATAGCAACTGGAACTACTAAACATTGGAATGTAGATCCCCTCACAGATATCTCTACTTAATTCTAGGAACCATGCTCTTATTAACTCACATTAATTTTGAATAAGGGATAAAAGCAGTAATCATGAGAAGAATGAACCATATTCGTCATCCATCATTCAACATATTCTGGCCTTCTGTGGAAACACAACAATTGTATTCAGTCACTAAATAATGATCTTGCCAATCTTGGAAGAGAATCATGATAATCTCAATACTAATTTTTAAAATTTTTAATGTTTTTTTTAATTTTTTAAAATTTTATTTATTTTTATATGTGTATGAATGTACTGTCTGCATGTAGGTTTGTCACTTCTACATTATCTCTTATACAAGACTGTCTTGCTCGAATGGCCTTTTCAAAGCTCAGTGACCACTACCTGGTTAATATTTTCAGTTCTATGAACTTGATAGAAGTCCCCAGATGCTGAACCAGAAAAGGTAGGCATAAAGTCTGAGTGCCTCAGGTAGCTTTCAGTGTTATCTGCATCCAGTGAACACCAGCTGTTGATTTATGCTGAGTGAATGAACCACTACATGAATCAGTTTCTTCTTCTGTAAAATGGGGTTAATAATGTGTCTCATGAATTAAGAGGATTGAACTAGCTGGTATGTGCACTATGTTTAAGAAACCCTTTGGTGTGTAGGAAACTATTTTCTAAAAGAAATAGTTATGTAATAAAATAAGCACTGAATTTCCTGGTCATTGATTTTAACCTTCACTTAGAAAACACACACAGGAAACAACAGTTTATATATCATCTCCTTGAGGCTGCGAATTTCTTCCAACTGATTTGATGTGTCAATTCAGAGAACAAAAAGAAATACAAAATTCCAAATCTAACTATCAAACAGTCAGTTCAATTAAATGTCAGTTTGGCTGTTATTTTTATGGAATTTTTATGTGTTTCATACATAAATTTTCAGTCAGTCTTAATCACCATTATGCTTGCTTCTCCCTTGGCACACCCCACCCCCTCAGCCCCAGGGAGTTCACAACTCTGTCATTCCTGTTGGAGTCCATTGTGCCAAATCACTCTCCTTACTCACGCCTCAGTGCAGCTATTTTGGGCCGTCACTGAATGAAGGGTCATTACTCCAGGGTGTAAAACTTCTGTTGGTGGCCAAACATTATGACTGTGGTTATGGAGTGCTACATTACTTTTGCTTTCTCTATTGACTGATCCTTCCATATCTAGGTTTGCCTGGATGCTGAATGCCCATGTGCTCAGGGGGCATTGCTACTGTTTAAAAGCACAAGCAAGGATGATTTTATATGAGAGTCCTCCCCTCCATCTCCTTCTTGTCCTCCTCTTCCTCCTTCTCTTTGTCTTTCTCCTCTTTTTTCTTCCTCCTCTGCCTCCTCCTTTTCCTCCCTAATGCATAAAAGTTCAATAAATTGCTCTACAACACATGATTATGCAATGAATGCTCATTGAACTAGAATAAGGTTCAGAGGTTAGGCAAGATCTAATTTAGAGGCATGAGTGATTCAAAAAGAGACTCTTGCCAGGTGTGGTGGCACACACCTTTGATCCCAGCACTTGGGAGGCAGAAGCAGACGAATCTCTGTGAGTCCAAGACCAGCCTGGTTTACAGACTGAGTTCCAGGCCACCTCGGACTAAAGGGATAGCCTGTCTCAAAAACACAAAAGGGACTCCTGATTTATAAACAGTATAGGTAAAGAGGTGAGAGTTACTCTTCTTTAGAATCTTTTTCAAATAGAACACAATGAAATTAGCAACAGTCGAGTGCCTTGGTGAGAAAATTTGTTAATATCCAGCTGATAATTTCTTGACAGGCCAGATAGGCATCCATCAAGAAGGGCAGTGAAGTGTTTGCATGTGTTGCTTTGTGGGTAGGAGCCTCTCATCACCACAATTAGCTGCCATTACTTGTGAATGCTGACTTACTAATTCTGTTAATGAACCACTTCAGACTTCAGAGGGCTTCATCTTCACCAAACTTCTAACCAATATTACTTCCCACCTCTAAGTTTTGAAGCCCCAGTGGCACACCAGGATCAGGGGCTTGTCTCTGAGCAGCATGGATGAGGAGAAGCCTCAATGGGATCCCCTGCCCTCACCTCTCTCTCCTCTCACTGAAGCCTTCCCAGAAGCATGACCTTCCTAGTGACCTTCTCACACCCATGTCATGCTGCTCAAACTATGTCAGTATGAAATACAACAGGAGCATTTCCTGATTGCCTACTCACAACACAGAAACCACAGTCCTCTGACAATGTGTGGGGAGTGAGACTTTCTCAGAAGATCCCTCTCTGACTTAACTGCATTTCAAAGTTTGCCAGACTTTGTTGCAGAGCAGAGATTCCAATGGAATTGTCAGGGACACTGGCGTTGTTTATTTAGGTAAAAGGTTGGATACTTTCATGTTTTCCAGGAATTGGGGTACACATAATATTGAATTATTTAGGAATGACAATTTGATTTCCTGTTCTTATTTTAGTTTTACTCTTTTGAGGAGTTTTGAGTTCAGAAATAGATATTTTAACATTCTCTTATCTCCTGTCTTCTAATTTTTCTGACAGAAGAAAAGGAAGCATAGGAACCTATGGTAATCCATAGTATCTAGCTACAATCTAGCAACATAGCTGGATTATTACAATGGTTTTATGTGTACATTCTATCTGTAGCAAGCTGAAATACTGTTGCTTAAGTGGAATTGTTATAAAGTTAATCTATACATTTATCTCTAATAAAAGTATGAATTGGGTTCATATGTATATTTAAATAAATAAATAGTAAGTGTTGTGGATGAATAAGGAATAGAACACTGACAATAATGTTTAAATGACTCTTCTTAAGGAAGCATTGCTAAACGGATCTGAAATTCAGAGTGCTGTCACAGTGATGCTCCTCAAACTTCAACTAACTGGTTATCTGGCTAAATGAAGATTCTGAGTCAATGGAAATTCTTACTAATAATGGAAGCATTATCTGTCCATCTTCTCTGAATCCCAGATTCTTAAATTTTAGTATTGTTTAGAAATATCTGGATTATTTGTCAAACCATAAAATGCTGAGTCCACACACAGTTTCTGCCAGAAATAGGTCTGAAAATAACCTCAAATTTTACAAGTCTACCAAGTGTCAAAAGAAGGTTGTGTTATGAACAGAATCTGAGCTTTGGAAACCCTTGCCCTTTCTCATAAATATTTCTCTTGCAGTTGGTAGTATTGCTAGGGAGTCCATAAGGGGATAATCTGTCCAGCCTTGTACCTTCTTGATTCAGCTAAGCTCTTGCCAAAGCAGAAAAGCTATCCAACCTTATGGGGCCCCAAATCAGGTAAATGTGGAATTGGTGGGAATTGATAGGATTCTAGGAAGATGTAAGGAAGTTGATGTCAGGACTAGGATTCCTAGTGAAATCTTGTACATAGATACTGTGCTGGATAGCTTTACTGTCAACTTGACACACCTGGGTTGAGGGAGCCTCAATTGGGAAATTGGCTCCATTGGATTGGCCTGTGGCCACATCTGTGGAGTATTGTCTTGATTGTCAAGCAATATGGGAGAACCCAGCCCACAATGAGTGGTGCCACCCTGGGCAGGTTGTTGTGTACCTTATAAGAAGGCAGGCTGCGCATGAGCCAGGGGAGCAAGCCAGTGAACAGCATTCCTCCATGGCCTGTGCTTCAGCTCCTGCCTCCAGGTTCCTGCCCTGAGTTTCTGCCTTGAGCTCCCTGAATGTTGAACTGTAACCCAGGAGATGTAAGCTGAATGAACCCTTTCCTCCCCAAGTTGGTGTCATTCAGAGTGTTTTGTCACAGCAATGGAAGACAAACTAAAATAGAAACTGTCTAGTTGATTCAAAATCCTGGAAATAAGAAGTGGAGGCTTGGGTTAAATAGTGAAGCTGGGGACAGTCTTCAGAATGCTGTGTGACTTAGTCAACTGTGGACTTGAAGTTTCCCTGCACCCACATATTTTCTGATTATCTTAAGATTTTAAAAAAGCTACCTTCACAACTCACAGAGACATCACATCACCATCCTTCTTTCTGTCTTCATATCTGACTCTTTGTTACAGTTGTTCCTAATTATAGAACTAGATGAGTTACAAGTTTTTCTTTCTCAAATCTCAAATATATCCTTTGAGAAACTATAATTCTAGCCCTATTTGTTTTGTAATTGCTTGCATGCATACATTTTTATAATATCAGTACCTAACAAAAGTTCCTGTGACATAGGCTGAGCATGGATTAAATATAGAAAACAAAGTAATAAGTAACTTGGTCCAGTGTCTAATTTTAGAATCAGCTGGTCCTGATGTTTCATCAGGTTAAGTAAACATCCAGGAGGAAAATCAATGGGGGCTCTTCATTCTCCTCTCACCAACACATTCAGAAGATTTCAGGTGAACTTTGCCAAGTTACAGAAAGGATTATGTATTTACTTGAAAAAGAATAAGCAGAGGGAATACATACCAAAATTTATAATGTTAGTAATCAAGAAGTAACTATTTTGCTGTGTGGTTATATTTCTATTGTATCTTTATTTTCTACAAGTTATTTAGGTGGTGTATGTTTTACCAAAAGCCAAAGTACATACATTTTTCCCTAAATTTTAATATATGGTTCCATATCCACACAATGAAATCTTCTTTTAAACATATTTTTTGTTAACAAGACAAACATTTAACATAAAAAGCAAACATTCAAACATCAAGAATACTGAAATTTATGCTCGATAATTATTTTTTCTAAGAACAACAAAACTCCTTTCTGTGTTCTGGGGCTGTGTGTATATAGACAAAACTTTACTAGCCCCTCTGGTCTCTACAAACAAAATTCACTTACTCTTTGATATGACAAAAATGCCGAAACACTGTCAAGTAACACATTGGTTACAAAACCAAACAAATACAAACCATTTTATATTTCATTCTTTTCTTGGTAACATTTTGTTTTCATTTTTAGCAAAATTTTCTTAGCTTAAAAGATCTGTGTGTGTGTGTGTGTGTGTGTGTGTGTGTGTTTTAATTTTTATCAGGTATTTTTGACCTGGTAATTTCTAATTGAGTGAAAGAGAGGTAATTTCTAATTCAGTGAAAGAGATGTCCATGTTTGAGAACAATATCTGTGACAGAACCTGTGTGAGCAGAGGCTTGAACCTGTGATAAGAGTTGTTCACATGAATTTAAAAATAATTGGCTCAAAAGAAATATTGCCAGGAAGAATTTGTACAAATTTGCATTTTAATAATTTCCCTTGTATTTCTCTTATACTGGTCTACTGAATAAAACATATGCTTTCTAAGCTATTCTTTTATCTATAAAATAAAATATTGATAATACTTATTTGTTAAAGCTTTATGAGGACTGCATGGAAAAATCCTGGTGGATTTGTTTAAATATAACAGTTGTAGCTAATGAATATCAATATTAAAATAAATTCTAAGAACTGGATGAGGGATGCTAATCAGTGTTCTTGTTAAGGGCTATAGAGTTTGGACTGTTTATTAAATACAAAAGAAAATATTGAGAGGACAAATTCTGAAGCTTAGAAAGTAGTTCTGAGCTCATGATTCACATTTAGGGAGCTTAGCATCCTAGAATTGTAGATGACCCCTTAAGACAGGAACATAGAGGAGTTGCCTTTACTCTGGGGGTTGACAAGGGAATCCTATAGGTGTAACTAAAGGCTGGGAGTTATACCAGCAGGTGTCAGATGCCTATCAAACACTGGAATTTGTATGCACCTAATGTTTTGACACTGATTGTGTCCTTGTTTGTTGTCACAAATTCAAGAGGTAGAATATGCCCTTCAAGTGTCCTTTTTACTTCAAGAGTGTGCCATGAATAAATGAAACTTCTATAAATGTAGCAAGGAATGGGCTGTTGACCAAACCCAAACTCTCTGAAGGAAATGGTGAAGATTTGTTTCATGCAGCATGTGATGTATTATCAAGGACGTCCTAATTTGACCCCTGACTGTATAAGCATATTTTTGACCAATGGTGAGACTGAGCTTGCTGTCACTTTCCTACTTTCAGGAAATTCTTACATTTCTCCTAGAAACTTGGTTAGAAAGGTGATCTCCATGAGACTGAGGTAAAAGCTACCACATTACGAAGGCAACATGGAGGGTGATCTTTAAAAACAGATATTTTTGCATACTGGTGAGTTAAGAAGGCACCTCTCTTGCCTGGGGTCACAAACCTGGCACAATTAACACAGAGAAATCTGCCACACATCTAATTAGAGGTAGTTAATTTGATTTTCTAAAATTAAGCAGAGTGTCAGTTTATCATTAGTCTTGAGAATTACTAGATTCTGCATACCCCGAAAGAGCTTTATTGGATGTGAATAATAACAACCCACAAATGTATTGATGCTGATGAGCATCTAAATATTCTTTAAGGAAAAAAAGTCCATGACATGCATGAATGGTAATTCGTGATGGCCAGAAATTTTAAAATTTATGATCATTACAAGATGAAAAAATAATTATGAATAATAAAAATCTGTTACAATAATTAGCTATAATGAATGCTCACAGTAAGCTAAATGAACTGGAACAGTTTAGGGCAATGAACATAATTTGCATTTTGTATTATGCCAGATCATTTTATCATTACAGAGAAAAGAAGAAAGAGAAAGACAGAGACAGAGGGACAACAGGAGAAGTAATGAGGAAATAAGAAAAAGAAAACGGTCAGGTTTACTATACTCTTGTCTTCAAAAAGAAGTAAAAATCCAGTGTTTGCCAGGCGTGGTGGCGCACCCCTTTAATCCTAGCACTTGGGAGGTAGAGGCAGGCGGATCTTTGTGAGCTAAAGGCCAGCCTGGTCTACAAAGTGAGTTCCAGGACAGCTGGTGCTACAGGGAGACCCTGTCTCAAAAAGACCAAAAAATAAAAAAAAATCCAGTGTTTTATGGCATTTGGGAGTTTTAATACCCATTCTATTTCTTTTGAGCATGGACAGTGTGAGACATTTTTTTTTTTAATTATCAATACAGCAGACACTTGTGAGCAACAAACTTGAATTTGAAACTGTACCTGTCACTTTGCAAGTCACATAACCTTGGTGGCAGCCTTAACTGACCTAGATCCCAGTTCCATCTGTGAAATCTGATACTTATGGGCACAAAGCAAAGCTAGGGACGAGGTACAAGCAGCTAGTCTCAATCTCCACTTAACCAAGGCTTATTATGCCCCTGATTTCCATAGAAAAGTCTGGAGCCTGGAAGTCAGCGTTTGGAGAGAACTTCTAAACTCCATGTCACCTATCTGGCAGGGATCCTGGTGTCTTTAGATATAGGGGTCTACTCCTTCAAGGGCAGCTTCTCAGTTGGAGGTCCATAAGCAGCTCCAGGCTGACCATCATCACTAGTTTTGAGAAGAGGTCCTGGAGTGATACTAACTCCAAAAACCGCTACGGGGACATTTTTATCAGCCAAATGATTGAGGCTTACCTGGGACTTGCCTGTAGGACCTAGATCCTGTAAGTGTGAGCTGTCTTTACTGATGGAACAGGAAGACACCAGGCTGAATTTGCCCAAGTTTCATGCTCTCCTTGATTCTGCCTGCAAATAAATTTCTGCATTTGCAATCTGTATTTATTCCAAGGCTATTGAAAAAAAATAGTGTTTAATTCTACCCTTCAGGTTTTAAATGGAAGCATTAAAGTGCAGGATTGTTGTTATAACCCTCCATAGCATTATCATGAGCTCTGTAAAATAGCGTCTTGAATATTTCATACCTGGCGGAGAATTCATCATGATTGACAGGGAGTTAGAATACACAGAGATGGCACCTACCTGTCAAATGCAGATGGGTTGATATCCATTGTATTGTCTGTAACATAAATGTAATCCTCAAATAGAATAAAAAGAGGCTGTGAATCCTTTTTTTTTCAAAGCCAATTTTTTATTGAAGCTTCCTGCATTTCATACAAAATTTCAAGTCAGGGGCTGGAGAGATGGCCTAGCGGTTAAGAGCGCCTACTGCTCTTGCAGAGGACCCGAGTTAGATCGCCAGCACCCACATGGTGGCTGAGAACCGTCTGTAACTCCAATTTCAGGAGAACTCCAGTTCCAGGGGAATCTGACACCCTCTTCTGACCTCCGAGGCATTGCATGACACAGGTGCACAAACCTGCATGCAGACAGTACATTCATAAACAGAGAAAAAAAAAATTTCAAGTCAAATCTAGAACCTTGCCCCCCTCACTGCCCCCCCACCCCACCAGAGCTCATCCATTCTGCCAAACATGTTTTTCACCTTTTTCTCAGTCTCTATCAAAATTCTCAATGCAGAAATTTACTGTTTCCCCAGAAGGTCACTATTTCAGTCAGTTCTTTGACCCAGTCTTTTTGTTGTTGTTGTTGTTGTTGTTATTATTATTATTTTTTTCCTTCCAATATCCATCACTCCAAAACATGCATATACACATGTCACATAAATCATAGGTTTTAGCATCTTCAGCTTATGATTTTTTCTTTTTTTTCTTTTCTTTATTTTTTTCACAATGTTTATTGATAGATATAAGTATATAAAATTAGGGTATGAACATGATTTGGTAGATTATGTAGACTTAATTTCAATACTATAATAAGGGAACAATTCAAATTCTTACCATTTGTTTCACACCCACAAAAAACACTTCAAGGGCATTAACGATCTCTCAAATCTGATCAATTTTGTGCAAGTAAACCATGTTTCTTTTTAAAAAGACTTGTGCATGCAGGGCATGGTGGTGCATGCCTTTAATCCTAGCACTTGGGAGGCAGAGGCAGGTGGATCTTTGTGAGTTCAAGGCCAGCCTGGTCTACAGAGTGAGTTCCAGGACATCTGGGACTACAGGGAGACCCTGTCTCAAAAAGACCAAAATAAAAAATAAATAAATAAATAAATAAATAAATAAATAAATAAATAGACTTGTGCACTTGCCCAGGCTCAAGGATATTGAAATCTAGCACATAAAGCCCATTACTAGAGGTAGAAATACAGGCAATATACTATTACTGCAACAGCCATCAATTACAGTTAAGGATTTTCTGTAACAACCAAATGGATAATCTAATATTGCAACAACTCAACTATTACTGAGCAAAGTGCATTTCTACAATATTCAGTGTTTCTATTGAGTTTTCTAACTTTAAAACAGCCTATGATAACTGGCAGCAAAGAAGGTCCTTGAAATAGACTGCCTCTGCTTGAGAACCTGTGATGTAATTATTGCATGCTGCTATATACTATCTAAACATTAAAGATATTCCTAAAATATTTGATGGTAGACTATGATAAAGACATTACACTACAAAAAACCCTTGTGCAGAAGGAAACCCATACTGACGTGCTTCTGCTTTAAGTATTGTGACCCCAAATGAAGGCCAGTAAGCACATGTCCTGTCTTGATCCCCCTGCATTGGCCTCCATGATACAGTCGAGATAATCCAACAATGGCAGTCCATATTCTGAGGAGGCCGAATTTCCATTAGCTGCTTAGTTCACAAGCTGGGTATCGCAGCAGTTCTCAGTCCACATTGGAAGGCTAAAAAGTAAAAAACTGTATCTTATGTCTTTGAGGAGTGCCAAAAACAGTGGCATCTACAAAGCATATAAACCTGCCTGTAAGAATTGTAGACAGGCTAAACAACAGTGGTCTTTTTTTTTTTTTTTCTTTTTGTCTTTTTACTAAGAAATCAAGTTTTGTGTCTGCATTACAGGTTCTCTGGTCTTATTATTTATTTCTGGTTGTACTTTCCTTCTGGATGCTTAAGGCCATACAGATAGCCCAGATTAACCAAGGTTTTGTTTTGTTGAGGTCAGTTGAGGATCTGGGCCTCAGGGGTCTCTCGGGGTTTTTTTTGGGGGGGGGGGCTTGCTTCTTTCATCTTCTCATCCACCTGTTCCATCCACATGAGGACAAAATCAGGTCTTGCTAGACCAGGCTTCTTTTTCTGAAGGATGAGCAGACTTTCCTCTTTATATACTGGACACTGGCTGAAGTCCCATTAATGGCTCTCCAAGACCTCCCTGAACAGGAAGAATGGTGACCCACCTCTGCAGGACTTTTCAAGAGATGCTCCCACATATAATCCCCTGAGACTTGGTTGACCTCTGAGGGCAAGGAACAGAGTTGTCCCCCAGGTCCCTCGGTCAAATTGGTAGGGACTTCAGATATGGTTGTTAAGCACCCAGAGAGGCTATGCTGTACCAGCCTGTTAGAATGCACCTATATTAACATTGTATCCTTTGGAAACAAACTGTATGTTATTTCCATAGATGATATTTTTTCTTTGTTAGGCTGAAAGATGTCATGTCCTCCTTGGCAAGCCCAAACTACTGTCAGTTCTTCCCTTGTGCTCCACACTGGGGTTTTCCCTTCGCTTGGTCACCAAATGAGGTCCAGTAAGCACCATGTCCTCTCTTGATATTCCTGTACTGGTCTCCATGATACAGCCTGGGTAGTCCAACAATGGCAGTCTATACTCTGAAGAGTCTGAAACCCCAGTAGTAGCTCAGTCTACAAGTTAAGGCCCTGAATCTTTACAATTAATACAATGAATAAAATGAATATTGTCCTTTGTTCATAAGGAGTCAGTTTATTTTTTAAAAATACATAAATAAATCTGGGCGTGGTGGCACACGCCTTTAATCCTAGCACTTAGGAGGTAGAGGCAGGCGGATATTTGTGAGTTCATAGCCAGCCTGGTCTACAGAGTGAGTTCCAGGACAGCTGGGGCTACAGGAAGACCCTGTCTCAAAAAGACCAAAAATAAAAACATAAATAAGAAGAGCTGGTCTTCTTAGAGGGACTCGGGTTAGTCTGACTAGACCTCAGTGGATGAACGTGCACTGAGGAACATCCAGGGACACTAATTTGACAAAGTAGGCCTTAACACAAATACAGTGTATGAATTCCAGTGTGTGTGTGTGTGTGTGTGTGTGTGTGTGTGTGGTGCTGTGAGAGAGTACCAAGGAAAAGGGGGTATAAAGGTGATGTTCTAGTTTGTCTTCCATTGCTGTGACAAAACACTCTGACCGACACCAGCTTGGGGAGGAAAGGGTTTATTCAGCTTACATCTCCTGGGTCACAGTTCATCACTTAGGGAGCTCAAGGCAGGAACTCAGGGCAGGAACCTGGAGGCAGGAGCTGAAGCACAGGCCATGGAGGAATGCTGTTCACTGGCTTGCTCCCCTGGCTCATGCGCAGCCTGCCTTCTTATAAGGTACACAACAACCTGCCCAGGGTGGCACCACCCATAGTGGGCTGGGCTCTCCCACACTGCTCCACAATCAAGACAATACTCCACAGATGTGGTCACAGGCCAATCCAATGGAGCCAATTCCCCAGTTGAGGCTCCCTCAACTCAGGTGTGTCAAGGTGACACTAAAGCTATCTAGCACAGGTGACTAAGATTGAGAATTTCTGAATGAAATACACAAGAATTCAATAAAAGGAATTGAAAAAAGAGAAACTATAATAAATAAATAAATAATAACTAGAGTCTGCATGCCTGAAGCTATTCAATGCCTAGGCACATCTGATAAATTTGCTCTGTCTCTCCATATAGTTAGTCCTGGGATATTTTTTATTTTTTATTTTTTTTATTTCTGTATGTGTATGAATGTACTATCTGCATGCAAGTCTGTGCACCCGTGTCGTGCAATGTCGCGGAGGTCAGAAGAGGGTCTCAGATTCCCCTGGAACTGGAGTTCTCCTGGAATTGGAGTTTCAGACGGTTCTCGGCCGCCATGTGGGTGCTGGGGATCGAACCCGGCTCCTCTGTAAGAGCGGTCGGTGCTCTTAACCACTAGGCCATCTCTCCAGTCCTGGGATATTTTATGTTCTTCTTCTGGACACATATAAGAAACAAAGACTAGTTTTCTTTCCTTCTTCCCTTTTGAAGATATACTTCCTCCATTGGTAAGGAAAGTGCCTCCAGGGCAAACAGAGACCTGCAAGCGTTTGCTGTATAGCAAAGAAAGCTCAGAAAGATGAGGGGGAGGGAGGGTCTCCCTCTTCAGAAGCATCTTTGCTTTGGGCAAAGTGCTCTAGATGCAAGTTCCCAGGGGAGAGGCATGGGGCAGTGTTTAAGCACATTTGCATTTTCATCTATAGATAGAAAATTATATGCATTCTTGCTGCAGTTTGGATGGGATCCTTCACCAAAAGGGCATATTTGTTACCAGTGTTTGCTAAAAATCTCACACCTTGAAATGGTGCTTTTGTTTAGTGATACTAGAGCATGGTATCTTTCCTTAGCTTTCATAGTCTTCTCAGACTTGGAGTTAGCTTCAGGCAAAACAGTAAATTGGAAGGAGGGGGGGTGGATTCTTAGATTGCTTGGCTTCTTAACAAGATTTTTTTTTTTTTTTTTTTTACTAGTCAACTGTTTTGTTACAAGGAGCGAAAATGCCTGAGAAAAAAGGGGAGGTTGGTTCACTTAATTGCTTAAGCATTTAGTTAAGGGAAATGATAGTATTTGTCATTGCTTAAGCAACAGATTTTAGGAATCTTTCACAATAAAACTCGTCATTCAACTGTGAGTCTTGCCATTTTCTCATGTTACCCAGTGATACAATTTATTCTCAGCAAATGAATTGGAATTACTTTAAAGGTAATATCTGGTCTGGTTGTCTGAACCGACTTTAATCAAAGAGTTCAAAGTCCTCCATTCTGAACCACAGATTTTTGTTTTTATATCAGTTGAGTACATTTGCCATTTCTGGGTCAAAGTAAAATTTTCTCTAAACCAAACACTTTCATGTGAGACAATGACAGTTAGACATCAAAAATATATATTCCCCCAGGAGCAGTTTCAAACTATTTGTTTTGATGACATCCCACCTGACATGCTCAGTGCCGTCATATCAAAGATCATCTGTCTTAAAAAAAGAAAGGAAGCAGTTTAATTTTGTTTTTCTTAAAAATGTATGTTTCAACTTTTTTCCATGTGTATTTTTTGAATCCACTCTCCTATTTTCTAAAGAGGGTTGTCAATAACCTTGAGTAGATATGTAGAATGCATGCATCCTGTTTTGACAGCATAGAACCTGTCAGGTTCAGGAAAAGTTGTTGGAAGAAGTCACTGTAAAATGCTTAATGCTGATCTCAGAGACCAAAATCAGAATGAAGCTCTTCAAATTACCTCCTCTTACAGGACAGTGATAGAGTGACATCCTGCTTAGTGTACACCATAGCTTTCATTATCATTTACAAACTCCTGGCTTCCTGCTCCCTAATATATCTGAACCATCACACAGCTCTCTGGGTGCACAGGAGATAGATAGCTGAGATCAGGAGAAAATGACTTTTCAGAAAGATCCATAAAACACTGATTAAAATGTTATCATTGATGGGAACACATTACAGAAGGAAATTACAAGAGTTGAATGCAGGTATATAGCCCTTCAATACTGTGTCTAAATTGTCATATAGATTGAAGGCTTGGAAGAGGAGTTTTAAGAGCTGTCCTAATGTGTGTGTTCTGTTACATCCACTGCTAACAGCTATGGTAAAGTCAATAATATATTTCTAAAGTCTATATATTCATTGTTTTTTTTTTTAACAATTCTTGAGGTTCCAATGAATACCCTTAGGACTGACTTCAGTGTTTATCATAAACAAATAGGTTAATATTGTAGTCTGTTCTCAGGGTATAAAAGTCCAATATGAGAAGCACATAAACAATGTCCAACTTTCCAGGACACTTACATCTTCAACAAGAGTGTTCATGTGAGAGAACAGTGGTCAGGAAGGGTCCCAGGAAAGAGAGGATATTCTATTTCACTTTTGCCTATGAAGCATTGTGGGGACAAGAAAATGCTAGATCCTGATGAAACTGGCTAGTAGCTAGCTAGTTTTCGTAACATACTTTGTTCTCCCTTTTAAGTAAAATTACCTTTATCTTCACATGAAACCTTGGAAAGAAGCTATGTTTCTCATGGTNAATGTACTATCTGCATGCAAGTCTGTGCACCCGTGTCGTGCAATGTCGCGGAGGTCAGAAGAGGGTCTCAGATTCCCCTGGAACTGGAGTTCTCCTGGAATTGGAGTTTCAGACGGTTCTCGGCCGCCATGTGGGTGCTGGGGATCGAACCCGGCTCCTCTGTAAGAGCGGTCGGTGCTCTTAACCGCTAGGCCATCTCTCCAGTCCTGGGATATTTTATGTTCTTCTTCTGGACACATATAAGAAACAAAGACTAGTTTTCTTTCCTTCTTCCCTTTTGAAGATATACTTCCTCCATTGGTAAAGAAAGTGCCTCCAGGGCAAACAGAGACCTGCAAGCATTTGCTGTATAGCAAAGAAAGCTCAGAAAGATGAGGGGGAGGGAGGGTCTCCCTCTTCAGAAGCATCTTTGCTTTGGGCAAAGTGCTCTAGATGCAAGTTCCCAGGGGAGAGGCATGGGGCAGTGTTTAAGCACATTTGCATTTTCATCTATAGATAGAAAATTATATGCATTCTTGCTGCAGTTTGGATGGGATCCTTCACCAAAAGGGCATATTTGTTACCAGTGTTTGCTAAAAATCTCACACCTTGAAATGGTGCTTTTGTTTAGTGATACTAGAGCATGGTATCTTTCCTTAGCTTTCATAGTCTTCTCAGACTTGGAGTTAGCTTCAGGCAAAACAGTAAATTGGAAGGAGGGGGGGTGGATTCTTAGATTGCTTGGCTTCTTAACAAGATTTTTTTTTTTTTTTTTTTTTACTAGTCAACTGTTTTGTTACAAGGAGCGAAAATGCCTGAGAAAAAAGGGGAGGTTGGTTCACTTAATTGCTTAAGCATTTAGTTAAGGGAAATGATAATATTTGTCATTGCTTAAGCAACAGATTTTAGGAATCTTTCACAATAAAACTCGTCATTCAACTGTGAGTCTTGCCATTTTCTCATGTTACCCAGTGATACAATTTATTCTCAGCAAATGAATTGGAATTACTTTAAAGGTAATATCTGGTCTGGTTGTCTGAACCGACTTTAATCAAAGAGTTCAAAGTCCTCCATTCTGAACCACAGATTTTTGTTTTTATATCAGTTGAGTACATTTGCCATTTCTGGGTCAAAGTAAAATTTTCTCTAAACCAAACACTTTCATGTGAGACAATGACAGTTAGACATCAAAAATATATATTCCCCCAGGAGCAGTTTCAAACTATTTGTTTTGATGACATCCCACCTGACATGCTCAGTGCCGTCATATCAAAGATCATCTGTCTTAAAAAAAGAAAGGAAGCAGTTTAATTTTGTTTTTCTTAAAAATGTATGTTTCAACTTTTTTCCATGTGTATTTTTTGAATCCACTCTCCTATTTTCTAAAGAGGGTTGTCAATAACCTTGAGTAGATATGTAGAATGCATGCATCCTGTTTTGACAGCATAGAACCTGTCAGGTTCAGGAAAAGTTGTTGGAAGAAGTCACTGTAAAATGCTTAATGCTGATCTCAGAGACCAAAATCAGAATGAAGCTCTTCAAATTACCTCCTCTTACAGGACAGTGATAGAGTGACATCCTGCTTAGTGTACACCATAGCTTTCATTATCATTTACAAACTCCTGGCTTCCTGCTCCCTAATATATCTGAACCATCACACAGCTCTCTGGGTGCACAGGAGATAGATAGCTGAGATCAGGAGAAAATGACTTTTCAGAAAGATCCATAAAACACTGATTAAAATGTTATCATTGATGGGAACACATTACAGAAGGAAATTACAAGAGTTGAATGCAGGTATATAGCCCTTCAATACTGTGTCTAAATTGTCATATAGATTGAAGGCTTGGAAGAGGAGTTTTAAGAGCTGTCCTAATGTGTGTGTTCTGTTACATCCACTGCTAACAGCTATGGTAAAGTCAATAATATATTTCTAAAGTCTATATATTCATTGTTTTTTTTTTAACAATTCTTGAGGTTCCAATGAATACCCTTAGGACTGACTTCAGTGTTTATCATAAACAAATAGGTTAATATTGTAGTCTGTTCTCAGGGTATAACAGTCCAATATGAGAAGCACATAAACAATGTCCAACTTTCCAGGACACTTACATCTTCAACAAGAGTGTTCATGTGAGAGAACAGTGGTCAGGAAGGGTCCCAGGAAAGAGAGGATATTCTATTTCACTTTTGCCTATGAAGCATTGTGGGGACAAGAAAATGCTAGATCCTGATGAAACTGGCTAGTAGCTAGCTAGTTTTCGTAACATACTTTGTTCTCCCTTTTAAGTAAAATTACCTTTATCTTCACATGAAACCTTGGAAAGAAGCTATGTTTCTCATGGTGTCCAGTTCCAGTGAACAAGAATGGGTACAAATTGTAAGAACTGTTGTTCCTAGAAATGTTCTCAACTTGAGTCCAGAGCCTTTCTTTTTCCTTTTTGGCTCTACATAACTCTTTTACATCAATAGCACCAAACACAAACTATATCCAGATGTCAGAATTCTATCCCTACCCTTGATTCCAAATGGCCTTCTCTTGTCAAGGTTGATATAGTCTGCTATCTTGAAGTTATTAAAAGAATCTCGGAATTCAATTTAATGAGTAGAAATTCTGCTTAGCTAGAAACTCCATACTTAACTTACTGTCCTAACTTCCTTCTACATTCAAGAGTCATTTAAGAGAACCATCATAGACTGTTGATTCTCTTAAATGTCTCTTGACTCTCTCAGCTTCCCCCCCACCTCCTTCACCAAATGTATTTTTGAAATTATAACATGCTTTCCTTGTTTGATTGCAAACTTTTATGTTTGTCTACACATAAAGTGATTTATTTTAAGGAATTGGCTCATAGGATTATGGGAGTTGAAAGTCTGAGATTTATGGGGAAGGCCGTCTGGCAGTCTGGAAACTGAAGATAAACTTTATGTTGAAATCTTGAGTTTGAAATCTGTGGGAAGATCAACAGGGCAGGAAATTCAGCAGTATTTCTACGTTATAGTCTTGAATCAGAATTCTTTATTTTCTGGAAAATGACAAGTTTTTCTCTAATGGTTTTAAACAGATTACATTGATTTTATTAAATACCTCTGCAAAATATCTTCACTGTAATATCTGAACTATTATTTGGTGAAGCAATTGAGTAACACAACTTAGCTGAACTGCCACATGAAATTTAACCATCTGTATGCCAATTCCCTCTAATCCAGTTTTGATACTGCAACAAGAATTTTGTTTTGTTTTTTGGTGGTTTTTTTTTTTTTTTTTTTTTTGTCTTTTTGAGACATGGTTCTCCTGTCTGGAACTCCACTTCTTGTCTGGAACTCACCTCTTAGAGCCAGGTTGGGCCTTGAACGCAACAGGGATCCACCTGCCTCTGCCCTCCAAGTGCTAGGATTAAAGGTATGGAGTTTTGTTTTCAAAACAAACAAACTGAATGATACTGTTTTTTACTCAGTCACATCTTAAAAATGTATTCATTGTAGGGCTGGAGATTCACCTCTCACATGTTTCTACTCTGCATCTACACATGGCTTCCTATTATTTTTGGCTGAAACCCCTTCTTTCAGGGATTTTGAAATCTTTCCCTTCTACCTAAAATGTTCTTTTTTCACATCATTGTTAGGTTTCTTCTGGGTTTCCTTATTTCAAATTGGTTTTCCCATGTTTAATATAATTTATAGACCATTGATGATGATGATGATGATGATGATGATGTGTGTATGTATTAAATTTTTTATTTATTATTATTTTTATGGTATGATGTTTGTTGCATGCAGTCTGCGCACCGTGTCGTGGATGCCGCGGAGGTCAGAAGGGTCCGGATTCCCTGGAACTGGAGTCTCTGGACCGGAAGTCGGGGTTCCAGCCGCATGTGGTGTGAGGGGAATCGAACCCGCGGTCCTCTGCAGAGCTCGTCGCTCTCAACCCTAGGCATCCTCCCCCCCATTTAGTATTTTAAAGCTATCCAGTACTACGAATTCTCCATTACAGCACATTTTTAATATCAGTTGATTTTTGTGTGCTCATGATTCAAATCTGACCCATATCTAAACAATTAACTATAAATCTCTAGGAACATGCTTGTTTCTGCTTATCTCCTAAGTTTAGCACACTTCCTTTTTTTTTTTTTTACAACTTTTGTGCATTTCATACATCATTTTCCAATTCAGTTCAGGCATATTTTCCATTTCCTTCCCCCCCACCCACCCCCACCAACCAGATCATGCATTCTGCCATAACTGTCCTGCATATTTCTTCTCTAGTTTTTTTTTTTTTCATTTTTTAGCTTAAGTGATAACCATGAGTCACAAGCATCCTTCATTAAAACCAATTTGCAGGCTGTGTGTCCAAACCCCACAGCAGCCCCACCTTCCAGGAGTGTGGTGGGGGTTGTTGTTCAATCAGTTGAATCAAATGAGGGTCCAGACACAGTGCTGTAGTTTCACCATTCACCCCAATCGCAGCCCTTACCTCTACCATGCCCCTCTTCCGCAGATTATTCCCCGGGCTTAGAAAAGGGGCCAAGGTGGATGAGAAGCAGATCAGTCCACTCTCTCTGGAGCTGTGTCTTGGACTCTGGTCAATTCTGGATCTTGGCTGTTTCCTTTCAGTGGGACAGTTTGTCCAGAATAACCTTTCGATCCTACTAATGAAGCACAAGCAATTAGATATATAGGTATTTAAACAGCATAATAGTTATGGTAGGTTACTTTGGTATAGACACTATGTTTGGATGATATGTTGATCCATGAATTACATTTTTTCCTGTTAAGTATGACGGGGTCTTATGTGGCGTATGAGATCTCCTAACCTGTAGAGGATGTAAGCTTGTGGCATCAGCCATGGGTTATTCCTCCAAGGAGAGAGCAATAGCCATTAGATTTGGGATAACAGGCATATGGCTCTCCTCTGCTGCACAGTATTTCCAGGCAGGTGAGGTGTAGCTGAGTGCTGACAGTGGCAGTCTTGCTTGATCAAGGAGAACCCGTATTTGCTTTATTGGTTTAGTTGCCTTTGGTAACACTCTCTGGTGTTCCAGTGGCCATCTGTACACTTGCAGGTGTGGTCTCAATACATCTTTCCCATGTTAACGTCAGGTTTTCAGCAGCAGGGCCTTATCCCCCTCTTCTTGCAGGTATCCCATTTTAGAGGCAAGAGCCTTTACCTTTTGTGGGGCCTTTAGATCCCCTGGCTAACATCTCCACTGGTAGAATAACTCCATTACTGATTCAGAGCTCCTGTATTGATATATTTTGCTTAAGTGCATAGTTTAAGGACTTTATTATATTTGGTTCTGAACAGAGAATAATCCTTTTCACATTTCTTATGTCTATTAGTCATTAAAGAAGGCAGTTTTACCAGTTTTATGATAGATTACCTCTATAAACTGTCTCCATTTACAGTTGGAGAGCGACCTCATCATCATCATATTTTCTCCTTGTTCTGGGGGGGGGTAAGAAAGTTCTCATATCAAAACCTTTGCAGCACCTAGAAGGTAAGTTTCATTAGGACTCATTATAAATAGTTGTTACATGTACAGGTGCCCCTCAAACTGACGAGTGGATAGATAAAATTTGGTACATGTATACAAGGAGTCTAAGCAGCGGTAAAGAGGGACAAACATCATGAACTTTGCAGGTAAATGGGGAACTAGAAGACATTATGTTAAGTGAAGTAACAACACCGTCCCAGAAAAACAAACGACAAATGGTTGTCCCTCATATGTGGATGCTAGTACCAAAACCCAGATATAAATATTTCTCGTGGAGAGGATGCATAGTAAAAGAACAACAGCAGAAAGACTGAATCAGAAAAGGACCGAAATGGTGATTGGATTGGAAGGGGGAGGGGTGGGTGAGGGACACAGGTGTATATATTTCTGTTAATGCATATTTAATTGACTGAGTTCAATAATTGACCCAGTTTGCCTAGACACTTTCTACAGGATACATGGTGTTTAGGATTTAGTAAAAGTAAATTATGTGTATATTAAACAACATTGGTTTTACAGACATACTGATTAAAAGCCGTAATGCATCCGAGTTAAATGGAGATATAAATCGTGTTGTCCACATTTTGTTTTACATAAATTTGTAGAGCAATAACTCTGGTGGGATGTGGCAACATATAAATGTGCCTATATTTTCTCTGTTGTACAGTATCATCCTTGTAGCATTCCTTTAAGATGGATTAACATAAATAATTTGCTTTGCTCCCACAAGTTAATCATATATAGTCAACCCAAAAAACAACATGGGTAAATTTGATGATGAAATCTGAGCCTTGTTCACCCATATAGGTATGTAATACAACTGTTTCTGGAGACTCATGGGTTAAAAAAAAGGGGGGGGGGGATACAGATAGACATGAAACCTTCTCGTCAAAAACCTTGCAATTCAAATCTTAAAACTAACTATAGGAAAGATTTGTGTGTTCCAAGGACAAAATGTCACCCAACTTAAACAGCTGAAAAAGAAAAGATACGCTTTGCATTGAGTAGGAATACCAGAAAGTGCCAACTGAAAATGTTGACCTGTCTGACACATCGAAAGGAAGAAAAGAAAAGCCTCAGATTGCCATAAACATCGAACCCTCTGTGGCCCTACATGTAACAACTAGTTTAGTAGCACACTTCTAGTTTAATAATGGAATGCTCTATATGTTCTCTGAAGGAAAGTGGGTTTTTAAAAGTGGATATATGGCCTAGCGGTTGGGAACACCCGACTGCTCTTGCAGAAGAACCAGGTTGATATTACCCAGCATCCCCAGGCGCCCACATGGCGGGTGAGAACTGCCTTGATTACTACACAATTCCAGGAGAACTCCATTTCCAGGGGAATCTGACACCCTCTCTACCTCTTCGCGGCAGCATTGCACACAGCATGGTGCACAACATCGCATGCAACAGTATCATTCAACCAAGGAAAAAGAATAAAAAAAAAAGAAAAAAAAAAAAAGTTGATAAATCCTTGTTCTATGGAGGAAGGTAAGAAGTCTCTCGTATTAAAACCTTTGCGGCACCTAGAAGGAAGCTTCATTAGGACCATTTAAATAGTTGTTACAAGTAGGATCCACAGAGGTTGATGTTTGTAGCAATCTGAGGCTTTTTCCTCTTTCAATGTCAGAACGGGCCAACCTTCTCTGCTGGCACTTGCTGTACATCCTACTCAATGCAAATCTGTATCTTTTTCTTTCTCTATCTGTTAAGTTGGTGACATTTTGACTTGTTTGGAACATACAAATCTTTTCTAGTTAGTTTTAAGATTTGGAATGCAAGGTTTTTTGACAAAAATATTTCATATCTATCTATATCCCCCCCTTTTTTAATTTAGGTTTTTGTTTTTTGGACCCAATGAGATCTCAAGAAAGAGCAGGTTGATATAATATACATACCTATAGGTGGGAATCAAGGCCCAGATTTCATCAAATGTCACCCATACTGTTTTGGTGACTGTATGTGATTAACTTGGAAACAAACTTAATTTTTAGTTAAATTATCCATATGGTGAAAGAATGCTACAAGGTATACTGTACAACAGAAAAATTATAGGAAACATTTTATGTGCCAATCCCAAAGTTATTTTTCATACATGATTTTATGTAAACAAATGTGGACAAACATAATTTATATTTCTCAATTAACTCAGAGGATTAACTGTTTGTTACAGACCTTAAAACCTAAGTTAGTTTAATATACACATATTTACTTTTTACTAAGTCCTAAACACCAGGTAACCTGTACACAGAGTCTGGGCAAAAACTGGATACTTTGTTGAACTGCAATCAATCATAAATCATGCATTAACTCAAATATAGACCCGTGGTCCCTCTCCCCACCCCTCCCCACCTCACCGTTATGCACTGACATGTTGTCTTCATATTTGTTCAGCTTTCTGTTGTTGTTGCTTTTTTATTATTTTATTTCTTTTGTCCTTTTGAGACGGCGTTTGTCCCTGGTAGCCCGAGTGCCTGGAACTCACTCGTAGACCATGCTGGCCTTGAAGTCACTAAAGATCCGCTGCCTCTGCCTCCCTCCTCCAAGGCCTAGGATTAAAGGCATGCACCACCCGCCCGCTTGTGTTTTTCTAATATGGCATCCCTCTACCACAAGAAATATTTAAACTGGGTTATTGGCACAGCATCCACATATGAGAGTATTCATTGTCTTTGTTTTTCTGGACTGTGTTACTTCACTAAAAAAATGTGTCTCTAGCTCCATCCATTTACCTGCAAAGTTCATGATTTATCTTTACTCTGCTAAACTCTGTGTAATGTAAACATTTTCTCCTATCCACTGTCAGTGCTGGGCATTTGCGCGTTTGCCAGCTTACTTGCTATTGTGATCAAGAGTCAATAAATATAGCTGTGCATATCTCTGCAGTAAGATGGAGTCTTGGGGGTACATCCACAGTGGTGGGAAAATGACTGGGTCAAATGGCAAGCGATCATTTTTGAGTCTTCTAAGTGTCCCCACACGGCTTTTTCCATGTAGTAGCTGTACAAGATTTTTACATCCCTCCCCGCCAGCAATGATGATGTTTCTACCTTTCTCCAACGCATCCTCCCAGCATTGTGTATCATTTGTTTTCTCGATCCTAGCCAGTCTTATTGGAGTAAATGAGTATCTTAATGAAGGTGGTTTTAATTTGCATTCCTTAATTATTAGTGATGTTGAAATATCTTAAGATGTTTCTCAGCCACTCAAATCTTCCCCTGTGAAGTCTCTATTCAGTCATTCTTTGCTCCATCTTTTGAGTGATTCATTGATTTCTTTCTTCTTTGGTTTTTGAGTAGCTTGTACTACTCTGGAAAATTAATGGTTTTTCAGATGTATCTGCTGTGAAGGTTCCTCCTCCCATTCTGATTCTGTGGTTTTCCTCTTCACTTCCCTTTATTGTTTCCTTGATGTACAGAAAGCTTTGAGTTTAATGAGGTCCCATTTGTTAATTGATATCTTATTTCTTGTGCAGCTGCTGGTGATTTAGGAAGTCCTTTTCCTATGCCTATGTCTTGTAGTCTGCTGCCAAGTTTCTCTTCTATCACCTCCAGAGTTTGGTTTCAGCGTTCACGTTGAGGTCTTTGATCCATCTGGAATTGACTTTTGTACAGGGTGAGAGGTAGGGGTTTATTTTCATTCTTCTACAGGTGGTGATCCAGGTTTGCCAGCACCACCTGCTGAAGAAGCTGTATTCCTCCATTGTCTTCTTGGCTCCTTGCAAATATGAGGTTGCTGAAATTGTATGTGTCAGCGTTTGGATTTTTCAATTTTATTATCCATTCACATCAATGGAAACTTCTGGTTTTCTGTCTGTTTCTGCCAGTACCAACTGATTTTTTGACTATATAGCCCGGTAGTATAGTTTGATGTCTGGTAGAGCAATATCCCCCTGTATTGTTCTCTTTTTGCCCAGGTTGTTTTGGTATTTGGGGTCTTTTTGTTTTTCCAAATGAAATTAGGAAAAAAAATTTTTTTCCAAGCCTGTGAAGAAGCTCTTGGGATTTTGATTGGTATTGTAATAAATCTGTACATGAGTTTGGGTAAGATGGACATTTCTACTATATTTACTTTCCCAATCCACCTGAGCATGGGAAGGTTTGTCCATCTTCCGGATTCTTCCTCAATTCCTTCTTCAGGGTTTAAAATTTTTGTTGTAGAACCGTAGAACCTGGTGCTTGGGTTATGGTTGTTCCTAGGATTATTGTTTTGAGGCCGTTGTGAGTGGAAGGTCTCCTTGTATACTTCTTCTTCAGAGTTGCTTAATTGTTGTGTGTAGAAAAAGGCTACTGAATTTTTCTAGATTTATTTTGTATCCTAGCCACTTTACTGAAAGCTCTTAATCATTTCTAGCAGAGTTTTCTGGTGGCATTCTTATCATCTCTTAGGTAGACAATCATATAATCCACAAAAAGGGATAGCTTGACTTCCTCTTACCTCCCCACCCATAGAACAAGGAAATATGATGATGATGAGGTCGTTCTCCAACTGTAAATTTGGAGCCAACTGGTTATCAGGACAGGTATTTCTTATAAAAACATAAAACTGCCTTCTTTAATTGACTAATAGGCACAGGAACTGTGAAAGGATATTCTCTTTTCAGATCCAAATATAATACTAAAGTCTCCTTAAGCTATGCACTTAAGCAAAAACATATTAATTCAGGAGCTCTGACAATCAGCATATGGATTTTCTACCAAAGGAGATGTTGACCAGGGATCCAAGCTCCCACAAAAGGTAAAGGCTCCTTGCCTCAAACTGGGATACCTTCAAGAAGAAGGCATAAAGCCCTGCGTCAAAGATTCTGAGTAAACATGGGGAAAAATGTGGACCAACCGTGCAAGTGCACAGATGGTCTCTCTCTGGAATACCAAAGAGTGTTACAACACCCAACCTGCAACAAAGAGCCTAAACAATAAGAAATGTAGATCTCCTTGAGTCAAGAAAGACTCCTCCATCACACCAGCTACACCTCACCTGCCTTGAAATGACTGTGCAGCAGTGGCATCACTCATGCCGTATATCCCAAATCAATTGGCTATTAGCTCTCTTTTCGTGGAGGAAATAACCCATGGCTGATGCCACAAAGCTTACATCCGCTAATGGTTAGGAGTTGTTATAAACCACACAAGACCCCCCCTGCCATATTTAACAGAAAAAAATGTAATTCATGGATTAACATACCATCCAAATATCTGTGTCTATATCAAAGTAACATAACATACCAATTAGTAGTGTTTAAATACCTATATATCTAATTGCTTGTGCTTCATTAGTAGGATCAAAATGTTATTCCTGGACAAACTGTCAGGCCATGAAAGGAAACAGCCAGAATTGACTAGAGACCAAGACAACAGCTCCAGAGAAAGTAGACTGTTTTGCTTCTCATCCACCTGTGCCCCTTTTCTAAGCCTAGGGAACAATCTGTGGAAGAGGGGGCGTGGTATAATGTAAGGGCTGTGATTGGGGTGAATGGTGAAACTACAGCAATATAGTCTTGAGACTCATTTGATCAACTTGATTGAACATACAAGACCCCCTGCTGGATGGTGGGACCCATGGACTGTGTGGGTTTGGGCACAACTGCTTGCAAATTGGCTTTACAGGAAGGATGCTTGTACTCATAAATTATTACTTATTGTTAAAAAATGAAAAAAAAACTGAGAGAAAGATGCAGGACAGTTATGGCAGAATGCATGATCTGGGATGGGGTGGGGTGGGGTGGGGGGAAGGGAAAGGGAAATATACCTGAACTGAATTGGAAAATGATGTATGAAATACACAAAGCATCAATAAAAAATAAAAATTAAAAAAAGTTGATAAATCATTTATTGAGTGGCATTGCCCATGTAAACCCGAGTGCTGGGTGAACATAGATCTTCTCTTGCTTTTTCATTTAATACAATGATGCTGGGAATATAAACATTTTCTCTTAGAAAATTTTGCTGAGCAATATAGTGATACTCTCATTTAATGGCTGGGCCTGTACCTGAGAGTTCAAGAAAAAACCTTATTTAGTATCCATGTTGCATTTCCAGCAAGCACTGAGCAGAAGGAAGTAGGTGAATGAAGAGCTAACATCAAAGATACCTTGTCACTATAAGGAGGTGAATAGAGTAGACTTAGTTGTTCAATTTCTTTGTCTTTAGGTTCATTGCAGTCCGGACATCCCATGATTCTAGCCCACAGATTATTAGAAACTTCCATATCCTTATAATCAATCTCAGTTGTACTCTTCCAATGTTTAGATTATTTTCATGAGATTCTAGTATTAGTAGCTGGAAGAACTTGACTCAAGCATGGTTCATCTGCACTGACTGACAGGGATCTTCTTAGCATACTGATTTTGACTTTCTATTCCTGGATTGTCTGCTGTTCTCTTACTACTTTAAGAGTATGCAGAGGATATCAGTAAAGTGTGATTTTCAGCAATCTGGTATAACACTGAACAATAAGGATTTAGCTTGGTTTAGGAGAGCACAGAAAATTGCAAGTACAATAATAAAGGCCACCCCTTCCAGTCATCTACGTGACTCCCTTATTTATATAAGGCACTCTGGCAGACTTCTTTGAAAATTTTCCTTGCTGGATTCTCTACCCTTGGCTGCATTAAGCACAGGTCTTAATCTTTGTTTGCATCTTATTAGCACACTTACCTCATTGGTGTGTAATTGCTCTGATCCATCACTCTCACCAGGTGGTGAACTCCTTTGAATCTGATGGCCCCAGTACAATAAATTCTACATCAAAAGTATTGGATTATCATCTTCCATTTGAATAAATAAATGCATGAAAACATATTATTGTTAATAATTTTAATATACGGCTACATTTACATAGTAATTATGAGCTTCCAGTTACTTTTTAAAATAACTCTATTAATCTCATAGGTTTGTTTTGTTAGTTGCAATCTAGAGGTTCCTTCTATCATGCAAAGGTTTTCTGCATGCTTGAGATTCTGAGGCTGCAGTAGCTGTGTGGTGCACAAGGCTAATTGCCTCAGCATTCCCAGTCTGACACCGAAGGGCAGAAAGATTCCTCAAAAGTTGCTGGTCCTCAGACCACATGAAGGTTCTGAGCAGGCTGGATTGTGATGTCAGCAAAGGATGGCAAGGCAGCAGCAGCTGTAGCAGTAATAGATGGACTCACCCAGCCTGAAACAAAGGCAGGCAGACAAGTGGCACTGCTTCTTATATCTGGGCAACTGATTCGAAGATGCTACCCACTCTGCATCTTTCACCTTTCAATCAATCCCCTTTGAAAACATCCTCACTAACTCACCCAAAGGAGTGGGTTATCTCCAGATTCTGTCTTGTTGACAATAAATCACTTTTCTGTGTAAGGATATATTGTGCCTTTCTACAGACATGTATTACTTGTACCTGGGTTTAAGTATGATCCTGTCATCTTCCTTCCTTCAGTTCCTTCCCTCCATCTCTCCAGTAGGTGGGTTAACATTAGAATCAAAGGATAAATATTTAAGAAGCTGAGGGATGAAGAGAAGGAACTTTACCTGCATCCTGTGATTACCCGCAACCCAACCTGCATTTGTGGATTATATAAATCTCCTACGAGTTGTGATGTTCAAAAGAAATCTTATGCATTTTTATTGGAAGATTATATGACATCATCAGAATATGTAGAAACTTACTTTCTACCCCTCCAAACACTAGTTAGCTGAAATTTTTGAATTACAGTTCTTATTTCTAAGATGAATGTGAGATATGCCCTATATTTTTGAAAAAGTAAAAGAGACAAGCATAAGAAAGAACACATATGCAGATTCCCCAGGACATTGCGTGGATACTGCAAGGGGCCCACGGGCTCAGCCTGACCTTCCATCTCCCCCTCCTTTTCTGATCAATGCCAGTTTATACAATAGCTGGAGTGCTCAGTCTGTGGTTCAGGACACCGAGAAGACACCTGCCTTTTCTGGTTTCAAAGGTGATTATTCAGTGAATATGATCAGTTATTGAATAAATATTTACATAGACAATGTGTTGGCTCTTAAGCTCATAGTAATTGTATCAGATATTTGTATATTAACACTTAGTTTGTCTCAAATAATTCAGTATGCCTTACAATGGATATCATTCCATTTTTGTTATTTCATATTTCTAGCCTAGGTTTAGAAACTACCCTAATTTTATTTCAGTATACATCAGTCTTCATTGATACAAAACAGACTAGAGTGCCCTGGTTTCAATTTCATATGCTTTAATTTTCCCATGAAACATCTGGTAGAGTTGTTCAAGTAGAATTGAAATGCAGTCAAGCAAAGAAACAAAAAAAATCTAAACTAGAAGATTTAAACTTTGATAATTACTTATAAAATGATTAGTTATAAAATGTACTGTACAACTTTATATGACAATAGATTTTTTTACATTGAGACAACAGCTTCTATTACAATAAATTCTCGGAGTTTTGAACCCCTTTCAAGTCGAAATAAATATATAAAGATTCTACTCTAATAGCTATAACAATGTCTAATTTGCATTTTTCCGTAGATTTTAAATTTTGAGAGAGCAAGAGACATGCTGTTTGCTTCTTAAGCCCTAGGGTTTAGCATAAGGCAGGTCATCAGTAAATGATAATTGCTTTTAATTAAATTACAATAGATGGAATTTGTACAAACTAAGATAAATTTTAAAGTGGACAATAAATATATAAACAGACCACTTAATATTTTCAAGTGTGAATAATGATATTTCTAAATACTCTGATGAAACATACAGATTAAATCTGTGATACTAAATGATTTTATGTTTGTATTTTAAGCAAGCAATAGTAATACAACATATTTCTACACTAAGAACAAGTTTGTGTAGGCTGTGTGATTCCCCATGGTAGATATTGACCAGCAACTTAAATGACCTTCATATTCTCCAAACATCTGGTCTGACTCTAATAAGTAGAGCAGTATAAAAGTAATGTAGAGGAAAACGTTGCCTAGGGGTTTAGAGTACATGTTTTCTGGGCAGGGGGATTATGGATGAATATGCTTTTAATCATGGGGGATTATAAACATTCAATCAGAATTTTTATTGAAAAATATAAATAGCTTCTGAAAACCCATTGGAATTTGAAACTGAGGTGGAGATTTCCAAGGTCAATGCTCTTTAAAAGGACAGCCTCTATTCAGCAAGATTTTTAATTTTTATAGGAATGTTGATAAGCAAATTGAATTAATTATCTGTGATTTTTATAAAATCTTAAGAGGGATGGGGATTAGAGAGTCTGTGGTTAAGAGCAGGTGCTGCTCTTGCAGAGAACCCAAGTTCAGTTCCCAGGAACCCACATCAGGCAGCTAACAACTGCCTGTAATCCCAGCTCCAGGTGTTGGATCCAATATCTCTGGCCTCCATGGGCACCTGCACTCATGTACACACACACACACACACACACACACACACACACACACACACACATCCACAATTAATCTTTAAAGAGTAACAGAATCTTTGAAAACAAGAGACAGCTATGATCTCTGATTTTATGAAGGGACTGAAGTAAAGAGAAGGTTAGCCAGTAAACCATAGTTCACAAGATGGAAACTGAGGGGGAACTTTGAGTTCAGGCTGTCCACATGCTAAGGGAAATGGTCTTCTGGAGCATCCCTCTTAGAGCTATTGTAACATGAAAGTAATGATGAGAACTTCTCTGCTCAAAGTTTTGCATGTGTTTGATTACATTTCACAACCTTAATATGTAGGAACATATCTTAGTGCCATAGAAGCCGTCTGAGGAAATGGAACCAGAGACATTGCCTGACTTTCGGAAAGGCACAGAGCTAACACGTGAAATCAGCTTCTGGACACAGAGTCACAATGTCTCTTTAGATGTATTTTAGGTTTTTATTCATTTTAGAAAGTAAACAAATTTACTTATTATAGTGCAAAGAAAGGCCAACAGAACTGCTTACCTATACTGTCCTTTTGAAACAAAACATTAGGGATGATTATTAGTTCAAAAGTGCAGCACATATTAGGTACCACATGTGTAAGCTCTTTTCTTCCTACATATTACTGTTTAATATTTTGTTAGGTGACTGTGATGGTTAATCTTGTTAATCCTGGGTGTCAACCTGACTGGATTTGGCATGAACAAATATGAGAGATCCTCAGATTGGATTATCTCTAGCTGAATGACCCACCCTAAATGTGGGTGTTATCTTCTGTTGGCAGCCAGTATAAAAGGCCACGGGCAGAAGGGAGCTCGTCCTTTTTTTGCTGCTTGCCTTCTCTCTCTCTCTCTCTCTCTCTCTCTCTCTCTCTCTCTCTCTCTCTCTCTCTCTCTCTCTCTCTGGTGAGTTGTTCTTGCTGCTGTGATCAACTCTTTGGATCCCAGCATAGACTGAAGACAGGCAGATCTCCCCAAATCCATTGGGCCTTCAGCACTGGATTAAGACTATTGAAACATCCAGCCTTGTGGACTGAGAAACTGCCTGGGTTCTCAGCCTCTCCCATGTGGCACAGCTATTACTGGACTACTCAAACTCTATCCTTTGAGCAAGTCAATAAATCTGTATATCTAGATAGATAGATAGATAGATAGATAGATAGATAGATAGGCAGATAGATAGGAAGATAGATAGATATAGATAGATAGATAGATTCATTCATTCATTGATTCTGATTCCTTAGAGAACCCTGACTAATACAGAGTGTGGTACTAGGAGTGGTTCTAGAGAAACAGAATTGAAATATGAATTTCTTGAGTGGGCTTGGTAGTTTCTGGAGCCAGCTTTCCAACTCAAGGTAGGCTACAGATACTGAAGGCTCTCCTGTTGGCATGGAGATGAATAATAATCCATGGTGCAGACTATTTGAAGCAATTATGAAGATAGTTGCATTTGAGGCCCCTAACTCACTCCCCAGGGTAGGCATCAGGTGGCAGCACTGAATCACTGAAGGCCAGATGAGTGTAATTATCGTAGTTATCATAATGGGCAGCGAAGGCAAAACAATGTCTATAATGGCATGACCCAAAATGATCTTTGGAACTGACTAATTAATCATGGTGTTCCTAGGAATCAAATATATAGAAGCCTTCTAAATTTTTATTTGATCTATTTAAGCAGAAAAGCTTTAGAACAAATGACAGAAAGTCAACATTGGATCTTAGCAATAGCGAATCCTGTCCAGTCAACCAATTTCCAGACTTGAGACAGTTCACAGACCCAGAACTCCTTGAATGAAGGGGTGGCCAGTTTCTGACGAAGAAGGACCTTGTCACAATACTAAAGAGTTATGCTGTTTGCCTTACTCCTGTCCTTCCCCAGAGGGACCTGAGGCATTTTACTAGGGTAACTGTACACTGGGGTAAAGGAAATAATCAGACTTTTCAAGGCCTATTGGATACTGGTTCTGAGTTGACGCTTATCCCAGGAGACCTAAAAAGCATTGTGGCCATCCAGTTAAAATTGGGGCTTATGGAGGTCAGGTGATAAATGGAGTTTTCCATCCCAGGAGACCTAAAAAGCATTGTGGCCATCCAGTTAAAATTGGGGCTTATGGAGGTCAGGTGATAAATGGAGTTTTCCTGAAGTCCAACTCACAGTGGGCCCAGTGGGTCCCAGAACTCATCCTGTGGTAATTTCTCCAGTCCCAGAATGTATAATTAGGATAGATATATTTAGAAATTGGCAGAATCCCCCACATTGGTTCCCTGACCTGTGGAGCGAGGGCTATTATGGTTGGAAAGGCCAAATGGAAATCACTAGTGTTGCCTCTACCAGGAAAAATAGTGAACCAAAACCAGTATCATATCCCTGGAGGGATTGCAGAAATTAGTGCCACCATCAAGGATTTGAAAGATGCATGGGTGGTGATTCCTACCACATCTCCCTTTAACTTTCCAATTTGGCCTGTGAAAAAAATAGATGGATCATGGAGAATGACAGTTGATTATCGAAAACTCAACCAAGTAGTGACACCAATTGCAACTGCTATACCAGATGTGCTGTCCTTACTTGAGCAGATTAATATGTCTCCTGGTACCTGGTATGCAGCTATTGATCTAGCAAATGCTTTCTTCTAAATACTGGTTCATAAGGACCACCAGAAGCAATTTGCTTTCAGCTGGCAAGGCCAACAGTATACCTTTACTGTCCTACCTCAAGAGTATGTTAACTCTCCAGCCTTGTGCCATAACTTAGTTAGAAGGGATCTTGATCGCCTGACTCTTCCACAAAATATCACACTGGTTCACTATATTGATGATGTTATGCTCAGTGGATCCAGTGAGCAGGAGGTACCAACCAATCTGGACTTGTTGGTAAAGCATATGACAATGAAAGGATGGGAAATAAATCCAACTAAAATTCACCTCAGTGAAATTTCTAGGAGTTCAGTGGTGTGGAACATGCAAAGACATTCCTTCTAAGGTAAAGAAAAAGTTGTTGCACCTTGCCCCTCCCTCCACCAAGAAAGAAGCACAACACTTAGTGGGCCTTTTTGGATTCTGGAGGCAGCACATTTCCCATCTGGGTGTGTTACTAAGACCCATATATCAGGTGACTCAGAAGACAGCAAACTTTGAGTGGGGCTTGGAACACTTCCATCATGGAGGGGACAATAAATATGCATATATATATATATATATATATATATATATATATATATATTCATTCATTC
>VZQC01002951.1:152492-207761 GCA_009823505.1 Rhizomys pruinosus
ATATATTCATTCATTCATTCATTCTATTAATTCTTTTAGAGAATCCTTACTAATACAATTGCTATTAAGATAACAGGTTTGTAGGAAGATCCAGTTTGAATTAGGGGCTAGTTTTCAGATAGCAACCCTCAAGGATGTGGAAGTCATGGAGTTCCTCTTACCCTGCTCCATGATCCCATGATTGAGCAACTCATGGCCTAGGCACATGATGCCAGGTGCCTAGCTAGATGCAACTTATAGGGGCATGAGACTGGGGTCTGTTCTATCAAGCCAGCTGCTTCTGGGTGCTGGGGAATATGGCAAGACCAGTGAATTCTCCATTACCCTCATCACATCAAATTTCCAGATCAGTTATTTTATACGTATACAGGGTGAAGCAGGCCTGGGTTTTGAGTGCAGGGGGGTAGTGGGTTAGAATGGGATAAGTCAGATCTTCGCTAACCTTTTGGACATAGAGATTAATCAGGTCACCAACCTGTGGAGTGGATTGTGAGTGGGTGTAGGCTGAAGATCAGCTATCAGCCATCAGCCTGAAATTCCTGTCCAGATGCCAGCAGTTTCTGGGCAGGTGGGATAGAATGGCCAGAGGAGAAATGTTTTCTTCCCAGGATAAGGACCTGAGAAGGACAATAGTCACTCAGGTCAGGTTACAAAAGTGACAAACTGATCTCTTTGTGGAGGGGTCAGTTCTCTAATAGTGACCAGAGGTGGCCACTGCTTCCCTTCCCTTAGCAGGACTGTGCTGTACCTGCTTCAAAGCAAGAGAAGTTTCCTACATGAGTTATTTTATATGGTGAGCTATAAACACATACACAGGAATAATATGTGATAAACAGTCCCTGTGACTATTACTGTAGTTGATATTTTGGTTCTTCCTTACATAAGAGTTATACTTTTCTTTATTTACTTTAGTGGAAATATCTAATGCAGTCACTTTTGGCTTATGTCTGTTTGATAAAATCTCATAGTCTGGGCATTTCCCTCTAATTTGCAATTACTATTTGTTTTACAATCTTTCAGTTCCTATGCACCCTACTTGACAGATTTCACCTGACACCTGGGGCAATTTTGCCTAATAGGGAGCATGTTTTCCTGAGACACTAACTTTGGCAGAATAAATCAAATCTAATCCAGTACTTGTGCAGTGTTTCTATTATCAAGTTATCTCCAAATGGAATGACATAAAGTCATGTTTCTGGCATGGTTTGCTTCTATAAAATCTATGTTAGTTCTAGTTCATAGTCATTGCTTCACAAACTGGTTATTTTTATGAATAGGCACTTTATCTTTCTATGAAGCTAGAAATAGTTGTGTTTAGTGGGGAGAAGTGTTTTTACAGCACCATCATATAGCAGATCACTCAACTTAATCATTTGCTTTATGAATTTAGACACAATAGATAGAAAGACACTTTAGGTGATATTTATTTTGTATTTAGTCATTTTCTGCCATACTCCACAACTGAATATTGATATATGTATTATTTGCATCCTTTTAATTAGAATATTCATTTCTAGGGCCAAAGATTTTGTCTTGTCTTACCATCCATGCCTGGCACAATACAAAGTCACAGAAGTCCTGGATGTTTTGTCATCTTGGCTGATTACAGGGTAGTGTGCATCATAAAAACTTTCAATTTATTCTTTCTTTGATTCTTATTTGCTATGTAATCTCCAGCAACATATATATGCTTAGCTTTGCATCTGTGGACTGGGGCTAAAATAATAGTTTTTACAATATGGACTCAAATGAGATAACTAGTCCTAGGACTGATACATTTAAGGACTGGAAATACTATTTAATTTAAATATTTATTTTAAAATTCATATTTAGCCACTACTAGATATAATCAGGCCCTAGAATAAATTTTCAGATATAAGTTATTTTGCCTTAAGGAAGCGGGATGACAGGATACATTATGTGATCATTGGTATAATCTATTATGTGGAAATACAGTACAGCAGCTGTCTACATGCCTTCTAGAATTAAGGAGGCACTCAAAGTAAAAGCAGTATTTGAATTGACACCTAAACATGACCTGGCCAAAGGGGCAGAGTGGGGAAGCTCTGGACTTTTTTTTATTTTTACTTTTATTTTTATGTATTTATTTTTCCTTTTTTTTTATCATTTTACATATATTTTTTGTATAAGATTATGTTACAAATAGAATCTAGACCCCTGTCCCGCTTTGGACTTTAAAATACATGAAGAGAACACTTGTATTCCTGAGAAGCATTGTCACAAAATTTGAAATTTTAGTTACACTTGTATTATTTACACTATTTACTCTCAGTAATGAGACTCTTTCAATATTTATTTCTTAATATTCCTCTTTAATTTATATCCCAGAATTAGACATGTAAAAACAGTTTTGTGGGGCTGGAGAAACTCTTGCAGAGGACCCAGGTTGGATCCCAGCACCCACATAGCGGCTGAGAACCGTCTTTAACTCCAGTTCCAGGGGAATCCGACACACCCTCTTCTGACCTTCATGGCATTGCAGGACATGGGTGCACAGACCTACATGCAGACAGCACATTTATACACATAAAAAATAAATAAATAAAGTTTCATGTGTAAGTGTGTGTGTGTGTGTGTGTGTGTGTGTGTCTGTCTGTCTGTGTGTCTGTGTTTTTAACTTATAACTTGACAGGGATAACAGATGAGTAATCACTTAATTATTTTAGGTTCTAGCTTATTCATCAATGAAATGGGACATGAATCCTTGACTCACAATAAATAACAGAATGCTGGGAATTTTCAGTTTGGACTCCCTCTGCTGAACAATGATGACACTGCTGTGTGCAAAGCACACCTGAGGTTGAGAAGTGTCTTAGATCGAGATTCTTCTTATTTCCATGAGGCCCGCTTTATGGCAGGTTCCTCTTAATTGAAGCCTTCCCTCCAGGTTAAAGGGGGAGGCTCAAGAGACTTGGGAAGTAAACCAAAGTTACATATTTTTGAGAACAGATACTTGGAAGATTCTCAAGGCCCTTCCCATAAAAAAGAGTGAACAACTGACTGGGAGGATCTCTGACCAGCTGAACTATGCAGAGGCAGCTCCAGGGTTGAGCTTTCCTGAGTTGTCAACAGAGCTGGGCTAAGAATTCCAGTGATGGGGCTGCTTCTGAATCATCCCTGCTCCTGTGAGTAAGCCCTCACTCTTATTCTCTGTGTGACTTTGTGTGTGTGTATGTGTGTGTGTGTGTGTGTGTGTGTGTCCCTAGAAAAGGTCTGTCATAAGTATCAAACCCAATCTCCATGAAAGTAAGGAAGAGATGATACAGTAAGATGTTAGATTTCAAATATATGTGGAATCTGTACTTCATGCTCTCTGTATTATCTTATTAAGGGTTATAGCTTAGTTGCCTTGATGTTGGAGGGTCTTTTCTTTGTTATATAAAATTTCACTAAATCAGTAGTTCATAGCTAAACTTGATCACTTTGGTAGGTACCCAGAACTTGTCTCATCAGTCTCCAAGGAACTTAACATTTTATCTGCCACCACCACCACAGTGTAAGTGCTGATGGAAAAGAGGAAAAGGTGAATGGGAAAAGTTTTATTGAGACTCAGCTTAGGACTTGAACACACCATCCATCATATCACACTAGGGAAGCTTGACCTTTGCAAGAATCACTGAGAAATGCAGTCTAGATCCAGAAAGTTCTTTGTTTTCCTTTAAAGAGGAAGGCTTATTTATCAAAACAAATAAAGATGGCTGGAGAGATGGTTCTGTCAGTGGAGTGTTTGCCTTGCAATTGGGAGGGCCTTAGTTTGATCTTAGGAACACACAAAAATTCTGGGCATGGTGGCCCATGTTGCTAGTCCCAGTAGTGGGAAGGCAGAAACAAGAGGCTACCTGGAGCTTGCTGGTCAGCTAGCCGAGCTTCCGTGGTGAGTTACAGGCCAGAGAAAGACCTTGTCTTTTAAAAATTATTTTATTTATTCTTTTTAATTTTGTGTGTATGATGGATTGGATGCATTTATGTAACTGCACCTACGTCATGTGATGCTCTCAGAGATCTGAAGAGGGTGTGGGATCCCCTGGAACTGGAGTTATAGATAGTTGTTAGCCAACTTGTGGGGATTGGGAATTGAACCCTGGTCCTTCGAAAGAGTACCCAGTGCTCTTAACCACTGAACCATCTCTCCAGCCCCCAAAGATGAAGGTAGTTGACAGCAATCCTAAACAGGACACTTGATGTCTTTTGGCTTCCACAAGAACATGCACACATGTGCATCCACACAACATGTGTGCAGACAGGAACATATGTACACATAAAAATGGAAAGAAAAGAAGGATGGATTTAAAGGAAAAAAATGTCAATCATGGATATTATTGCACCAGTTCTGTAAGTGTGATTCTTTTGTCCACATTTGATGAGTCAGATAGTTGAAATTCAGAGAGTGGAGAGGAGACTACTTGTTAAAAGTCACTCACCTGGACAGATCCCAGAAGAATAAGGATAGCCAAGGCTCCTCCACACCTGGTTTTCAGCATAGAAGAGAAGGGAATAGAAGTAATAACTCATGTTGTTTTGCAATTAAGGAAACAGGCAGACACAGTTTCCCCTCTCACTGGAATGCTGTTAGGCAAGAGACTGTGTAAGAGGTGAGATTAAAAGGAGAAAGATTAGATCATTGAAAGTGTTGGCTTTTGGAAAAGCACAATTTGTTTTCAATTGCTTGTTTACATGGACTTCAAAGAGTCTCATACATGCCCTGGATAGTTGACACCTCCATTATTTTTTATTTTGTATCTTTTTATCATCAGCCTTAGATATATTTTCTGTATGAGAAAACAACCTGGGAACATAAGTAATATAAATTCACACACAAGAAAATTCAACCTTGAAAATAAAAGGATGACAAGATAATAAAACAGGAGGTTCTAAAAGATTAGACAAGCCTAGCCATTTGCCCAAATTTTGAGGCCTGATGTCCATGAACCATGAAATTGTTTAAAAATTGCTAAGGGTAAATAAATATGTGTTTGGAAGAACTGACCATAAAAATAATTCTTACATTCCCTTGATAGCAAAAGTTAGGTGAGAAAGCCGTGTGAGGACAATGGATGCTGGGAATATGTTATCTTACCCCTCTTCATGGGGAAATAAAACAGTTTTGGGTATTTCTTTCAAGCACTACATTTTTTTCAGCCAGAAATCTAATTTTATTTTAGAGATTTTATGTTGAACACTCTTTCATATGTCCCATTATGTAAAAACAGAATTATATTCTGTTGGATTTGAACCTTCTCTCTTAACATATAATTCCCCCTTAAAGAAAAGCTTACTAAAGATTTCTGTGACAAGTATTTGTGTGTGTGTTGGGAAGAGGGGATCATACACACATGCCAAGGTGCACTTGTGGAGGCCTGGGAACAAGCAGAGGAGGTGAGTTCCTCTTTCCTCCATGTGGATCACCAGGCTCAAACTCAGGTCATCAGCCTTGGTAGCATTCACCTTTACCCACTGAGCTATCTTGGCAACTTGAGCTCCATTTTTTTATTTTATTTTGTTTATTTCTGTTTGTGTATGAATGTACTGTCTGCATGCAAGTGTGTGCATCCATGTCGTGCAATGCCGCGGAGGTCAGAAGAGGGTGTAGGATTTCCCTGGAACTGGAGTTCTCCTGGAATTGGAGTTTCAGACGGTTCTCGGCCGCCTTGTGGGTGCTGGGGATCGAACCCAGGTTCTCTGTAAGAGCGTTCGGCACTCTTAACCGCTAGGCCATCTCTCCAGCCCGAGCTCCATTTTTAAAATGGTACGTGTAATTAAAATCATGTAGTATTTGTCTTGTGACTCGCATAACTTAGTGCCATAGTGACTGTGGTTAGTAAAAATTTCTTCTATTTTGATGAATGCCAAAATAGTAAGCTTTAAGTAGCCTCCACAATCAATCATTAGATAAATAAATATTTCAGTTAAAACATATGTAAGCTTATTCAACTGAACGATTCCATAACATAAACAAATTGCCCTATAATTTTGAATTCACCTACACGGGAATCACTTTATAAACAATGGTAGGTGCTTTTCTATGTGGTATTAATATATTAATACCAATACACACACACACAAAAAAACCCCGAGATATATAGCTCAGCTATTAGGAGCACACACAGCCCTTGAAGAGGTCCTCTGTTTGGTTTCCAGTCCTACACTGGGCAGCTTGCAATGACCTGTAACTGCAGCTCCAGGGGATCCATTGCCCTGTTCTGGCCCCCACGGGCACCTCCACACATCTGTACTTACCCCGGTACAGACAGACATAAAATAATAATAATAATAATAATAATAATAATAATAATAATAAAATGATAAGCCAAGATCTCGAAATCTTAAACCACTGTTATCTCTTTATTGATTTATTTTCTTCATTTTACTGTCTGTATTCTCATAACAAAAATAATGAAAGATAATAAAAATAAATAATAATAACAATGATAATAATGACGATTGCCTGATCTTTGGAAATATTCATCTATTACTCAATTCATGGATAACAGTTACTCAAGTATCTCAGTAATATATTATTTTTAGTATATAGATATATACAAAACATATAATTATTATGACAGGAAAGTGGAGCTAGAGTATATGTGATTATTTTTAATACTTTATAAAAACCGTATCTTGGTATCTTGATGTTCTGTGTTTCTTTTTACCAATTTTTATGTTATGTGTACGAGTATATAATCTGCTTGAATGTTACTGCATCCATGCTGCACATTGCCCACAGAGGTCAGAAGAGAGGGTTGGAGCCCCTGGAATTGGAGTTAAGGATGTTGTTAGCCACCATGTAGGTACTTGGAATCGAACCCAGGTCCTCTGCAAGAGCAGCTGGTGCTCTTAACCATGGTGCTCTTAACCTTTCTAGCCCCTAAGTATGATTTTTTTTTGAGAATGTCTGAAACAGTCAACATTTTTTAATATATTTTTATTTATTATTTTTTATGTGTATGAGTGTACTGTCTGCATATAGGTTGCTGCACCCGTATCCTGCAATGCCATGGAGGTCAGAAGGGGGTGTTGGATTCCCCTGGAACTGGAGTTAAAGAAGTTCTTAGCCACCCTGTGGGTACTGGGAATCAAACCCGGGTCCTCTGTGAGAGCAGTTGATGCCCTTAACCGTTGAGCAATCTCTCCAGCCCCAACAGTCAACATTTTACCCACCCCTTTAAGTAAAGTTTCTTATTAGTTGTCACTAGTGGTCATAATTGAATATCATAGAGTTGGTAGGTAAATTAAATGACATCAATTCATTTGTCCCAGTTCTGTAATATGCAAGTCTAAGAAGATGGTGTGCTGTGGTTGGCTAGTTTGTGGTAAAAATGGCTTTTCTGGCTGGCAGGAGGCGGTGCTATTACCATGTTCTCACAGTGCGTGCAGTGATCTGTGTGTCTTCCTCCCTGTACAGGACACCAGTCCTATTGCAGAAGGGTTCCATCCTTAACCTTAATCATCTCCTTAAAGACACGAGCTCTAAACAAGGTGCCATTGAGGAGTAAGGGGCCTCAACAGAGAAACTGGAAAGAACAAGTTCTGTCAATAGCCAGTTTTCTAACACCCACCACCACAAGTAGAAGAGAGCAGACCCACATCAGAGGGAAGCAGCTAAGAGATACTCATTTTTTTTGTTTGTTTTTGTTATGGACTACAAGACTTTTTTAAGCCAATTTTTATTAAAGCTTTGTGTATTTCATACAAAACTTTCAATCAAGTCTAGACTCATTCCCTGTTCCTTGCCCCCCCAACCAGAGCTCATACATTCTGCCAAACATGTTTTTCATCTTTTTCTCAGTCTCTCTTAAAATTTTCAATGCAGAAGTTTATTGTTTTGAGCAGAAGTTCATTTCTGTCAGTTCTTTGACCCAGTCTTTTTGTTGTTGTTGTTGTTGTTGTTCCCTCCAATTTGCATCACTCCAAAATATGCATATATGCATGCCATATATATGACAGGTTTTAGCATCTTCACCTTATGATATTTTTCTCTATTAAGCTGAAAGATGTCATGTTTGAAGGCTCCACCTTGGCAAGCCCAAACAACCATCAGTCCTGCCATTGTGCTCCATGCTGGGGTTTTCCTTTCCCATGGTTACCAAATGAGGTCTAGTAAGCACTGTGTCCTGTCTTGATCCTCCTGTACTGGTCTCTGAGATACAGCCTGGGTAGTCCAACAAGGGCAATCAATACTCTGAAGAGGCTGAAACCCCAGTAGTAGCTCAGCTGGATGTCTCAGCAGTCCCCTTCTAGCACTGAAGGTTTGGAGGATTCGTGGAGAGACACGAGTATTCAGTCCATATTGGAAAGTTGAAAAGCTGTGTCTCATGTCTTTGAAGGATGGCAAAAGCAGTGGCAGCCTTTGGATAGCTACACCTGCCAGTAAGACAGTCAAACAACTGTCCTCTTTTTTGTTGTTGTTTTTGTATTTTTACTAAGATCTCAAGTTTTATGCCTGAAGTACAATATCTCAGACCTTAATGATTATTTACTACTGGTTATACTTTCCTTTTGGATGCCTAAGGCTACACAGTTAGCCCAGATTAACCAAGGTTTTTGTTTTCTCAAAGTCACTTGAGGATCTGGTCCTCAACTGGGGTGGGGGTACAGAGCCCCTGACTCCTTTTAGCTTTTCATTTGCCAGTTCCATCCACTCGAGGACAAAGTCAGATGGTTCTTTAAAATGGGAAGCATTATCAAATTTACTATTTTCCATTTAAAATTGCAAAGCAGGGTTTTGTTGGCATTATACATGGAAAAGCATTTTGGATGAAGATAAACAAAGTCAAGGGAAGAAACTAACCCATCTTGTAAGTATGAAAACCTTCACAGGATGCAATTAGTGGAAGTAAATGAAGAATAGGGTGAAGCAGTAAACCACAGGAAGCATGCTGCTTCACACCTGCTCTCTGACTTTGTACACCTGCCTCATTCTCCATGACTAATGTGCAAAACAAATTCCTGACAATTCTCTTCTGTGATTTACTGCCATCGTCCTGACTGTCCAACATTGCTGTCATTCACTGTACACAGTAACCAAAATTGTCCCTTAGATATAATTTTTTTTGTCTTTTTGAGACAGGGTCTCCCTTTAGTCCCAGCTGGCCTGGAACTCACTATGTAGACTTGCCTGGCCTTGAACTTATAGAAGTCCACCTGCCCCTGCCTCCCCAGTGCTAGGATTAAAGGCATGCACCACTACACCTGGCTTTTTTTTTTTGGATATAATTTTTAAAATACTAGGTTTATCTCAGTATAAATACATACAGTTGTCATGACTATCAATGTATAAAAAAAACATTAACCTGAGATCTCCTGAGACCAGCTGAAGCCCAGGAAGGCATCTGAAGGAGGCAAGCAAAGTAAGCCTTCAACACAGTGAAGAGGCATTTAGGACTCACATTGGAATACAGGCAAGGAGAAGCCCATATGCCAGGAACGCGAAGAAGAGACAACACGGGAAAGGGGCAGGATAATCATGCACAAAGCTCTACCAACCCTATGGAAGATTCCTACAGTGGGATCCCTCTGGGGATGCAGGACACAGATATCAGAAACACAATTGGGAACATATTTCAAGAACTACAAGATTATAAAGAGCAAATCAATGAACTGAGAAAAGAGAATGAAGAACTCAAGAAGGACCTAAAGAGAGAATGACAAACTCCAGAAGGAAGTAGAAACACTGTAAAGATCTCATGCTGAAAAAGATAAGGAAACCAACCAGCGAAGCAAAGAGCTACAGGAAAAGTTTGAGAAGCTCCAAAAAGAAGTAGAAATACTAAAGAAATCAGAAGAGGAAATGAAAAGGGAAATCAAACACTCATCCAATCAAGAGGAAAGGAATGGAAAAAGCCTCAGAGATAGAATGGAGGAAGCAGAACAAAGAATATCGGACCTGGAAGATAACACAGAACAACTAAAAACCTCAAGTAAATATTATGAAAAATTTAAAAATACACAAAAATGGAACAACTAGGAACTGTGGGACACTATGAAAAGATCAAACCTGCGCATCATAGGAATAGAGGAAGGAGAAGAATCCCTTTATTGATCAGATCTTCAACAGAATAATAGACGAAAATTTCCCCAAACTAAAAAAAGACAAACCAATACAAATACAAGAAGCACATAGAACTCCAAACAGACAAGATCAGAAAAGAAATTCTCCATGCCACATCATTCAATGTTAAATAGTTAAAATGCTAGACACCCAAAACAAAGACAAAATCCTTAAAGCCACAAGAGAAAAAAAAAGTGACCTGTAAAGAGAAACCTATCAGAATTACAACTGACTTCTCAAAGCAAACTATGAAAGCAAGAAGAAACTGGAGCAAAGCATTCCCAGTGTTAAAGGACAATAGATGCCAACCCAGGTTACTATACCCAGCAAAAATATAGATTATAATTGAAGGAGAGATAAAAACCTTCCATGACATAAACAAGTTGAAAGAATACATGTCCAGAAAACCAACCCTTCAGAGAATATTCGAAGCAATTCAAAGAAAAGAAGAAAGGAGCAAGCATCACCAGGCACCTAGAAAGAGCAATCAATAAAAGCATAATTGCTGAAGTAGAAACCTAAACCCAAACTGCAAATGGATAATAAGGCAAAAGAAAGCAACACAAACCTATCAGTCATAACCTTAAATATTAATGGACTAAATTCCCCAATCAAAAGACATAGACTGGGAGATTGGATTAGGAAACAGATTCCATCGATATGCTGTCTACAAGAAACACATCTTACCTTCAAGGACAGGAACCACCTTAAAGTGAAAGGATAGAAAAAAATATTCCAAGCAAATGATACCAAAAAGAAAGCAGGTGTTGCTATTTTAATATCAGACAAAATAGACTTCAAAGTAAAAGAAATCAGTAGAGACAAAGAAAGACATTACATTTTTCTCAAAGGAACAATTCACCAAGAAGATTTCACAATCATGAATATATATGCCCCAAACTCTGGTGCACCAAACTTTATAAAGACAATTCCCCAGGACCACAAGTCACACAGTAACCCCCAGTACACTCATAGTAGGGGATTTCTATACCCCACTGAGTCCTTTGGATAGGTCAACAGGACAAAGAATAAACAGAGAGACATCTGAACTGAATGATATCATACCCCAAATGGACCTCATAGGCACCCCATGAAACATTTTCCAAAATCGACCACATACTGGGACACAGAAGAAACCTCCACAAATACAAAAAGATTGAAATAATTTTAGCATTCTATCAGACCACAGTTCAATAAAGCTCAACATCAACACCAGGATAAGCCCTCCTGCCTACAAGAACACATGGAGACTAAACAACACACTCTTGAATAATGAATGGATCAAGGAAGAGATAAAGAAAGAAATAAAAGCATTCCTGGAACTGAATGACAATAACAAGAAAACACAACAAAACCTATGGGATACCTTAAAAGCAGTCCTAAGAGGGAATTTTATAGCCCTGGGTGCCTACATTAGAAAAACAGAAAGAGCACAAGTGAATGATCTAACACTACAGCTAAAAGCACTTGAGAGGCAACAACAGATGAACCCTAAATACAACAGACAGGAAGAAATAACAAAAATCAGAGCAGAAATCAATGAAATAGAAACAAAGAAAACAATACAAAAAATCAATGAAGCCAAAAGTTGGTTCTTTGAAAGAATAAACAAGATAGACAACCTCTAGCCCAGTTAACCAAAGAAAGAGGAAATCCAAATCAATACAATCAAGACGAAAAGGGCAATATCACAACAGACAAGGAAAAGATCCAGAAAATCAATATGGGAAATACTTCAAAAACCTATACTCTACCAAGTTTGAAAACTAGAAGAAATGGATGATCATCTGAAATCCTAGGAATCAACCAAGCTCAACCAAGAAGATGCCCGCTTAAAACAGACCCATAATACAGGAAGAAAGTGAAGATGTAATAAGAAACATCTCAACCAAAAAGCCAAGACCCAGATGGTTTCATCACGGCAGAATTTCTATAAAACATTTCAAAAAGACCTACAACCATTATTAATAAAACTGTTTTTAGGAAGGGATACAAACAGAAGGATTCTCCCAAATTCCTTCTATGAAGCCAGCATTCACTCTTATTACAAAAACCAGGCAAAGATAACAACTAAAAAAGAGGAAGAAATTATAGACCCATCTCCCTAAGGAACACAAATGCCAAAATGCTAAATTCTAAACAAGATACTGGCAAATCGCACACGACCCCACATCAAGAAGATCATCCACCATGACCAAGTTGGATTCATACCAGAGAATCAGGATGGTTAACATACATGGGGAGAGCGGGCGTTGGCCAAGATGGTGCTTTGGACCCTGGCCAGGGCTTATGACTATCGCCTGATTTTTGCCTGACTGCCCAGCTCAGTCCCCAGCCAATAAGAGAACGCCAAACCTGAACCCTCATTAGCGTGTCCGCTGACTTCTGTATATTGCGCATACCGCTTACAGACCAATGAGAGACCACCACGGCGCTTGCACGCTAGCAGGAGGCGGGGTTGAGAGAAGGGTATATTAGTAGGGGACACTGGAAGGGGGAGAGAGTTTGTGTATGAGTTGCCTGAATAAACTGCGTCTGGAAGAACAAGAGTTTGTCCTCTCCTTTTTCCTGCCGGCCAGGAACAGAGAGCGACGAGGAGAGTGACAAGTGGTGGCCCGGATGGGGAACCTCCGTCAGTGTGAGCCCGGTTCAGAACCAGACACAGGCAGGTGGGCTAGCCGGTAAGTTCCCAGGTAAGGTGGGACTATAAGGTTCTCGGGAGTAGAGACCATGGGGAATTCAAATTCAATGTGGCCATTGTGCAATACCTTAAAGGAACTGTTGAAAGTGAAAGGAATTGGCATAAAGACCCAAACTTTAGATGAGTTCTTAGGAGCAGTAGATGAGATCATGCCCTGGTTTCATGTGACCTGAAACGTCACACCACATTGCTGGAGAAAGTTGGGGGTGGACCTAATGTTTGCTGAGGAACAAGGAATTCTGCAGAGAGGTGTAGTGCCGATTGGGCAGTAATAGGAAATGGCTTGGGCGATGAAGGGAGCTGCACAGCAGAAATAAAAAAAGGGGAAAAGCTTCTACAGCAGCTAAAAGAAGAACAGGCACCACCCAAGTGGATTGAGGATGAAGAGCAGGACAAGTTGGCTGATGAGTTGGAGAGTTTGGTAGGAAGCATGGAGCAAGTGAAAGTTAGCATCGCTGGCAGCCCCAGGACCACTCCCGCTCTGCCCGATGGCCCGGCCCCCCACCCCCGCCCCTCTGCTCCTTTTGCGGTACCCCCCGCTGGCACTTTCGTTTCAATCAGCCAGAGTGCCCTGGAGGGAGGTAGCCGCTTAAAATCCAGCCCTATGTTTTTCAGTCTTCCAAAACCAACAGACAATAACCGTTATCATGAGCCACTCGATTTTAAAATCATTAAAAATATAGCAGAAAGTGTGTGCTCATATGTAGTGACTGCCGCTTACGTGATTCCACAGGTAGAGAATCTCCACAGGTATTGCGTGACCCCTGGCGATTGGCAAAATTTAGCCAGAGCCTGTTTGTCACTGGGGCAGTTCCTTGATTGGAAAGCTATATATCTAGAGTTGGCCTATGATCAGGCCATGAAAAACCGGGCCAAAACCAGCCTGCCTGGGATGTGGATATGTTAATGGGGCAAGGACGCTTCGCTAATCAACAAATTAATTATCCTGTCCAAGTATACAATCAGATGAATGATATGGGAACCAGGGCATGGAAAAATTGCCCAACCGAGGGGAAGTCACAGGAAATTTGACCAAAATAATACAAAGACCCATGGAGCCATTTTCTGATTTTTGTGGCAAGAATGGTGGAGGAAGCAGGAAAAGTATTTGGTGACCCTGACAATGCCATGCCGCTTGTTAAACTATTGGTATTTGAACAATGTAAAAGGAAGGCAGGCAGGCAATCAACCCCTACAAAAATAAAGGCTCTGAAGTGTGGATGAAGGTCTATCAGGAATTAGGCAGCCCTCTTAACAATTCTGGCCTAGCAGCTGCTGGCATGCAAATATGGCAAAGTGGCAGATGGGAACGGGCGGTGAAGAGGCTTCCAATGTGGGGGACCCCAGTCATAAAAGGAAAAGAGGATTTGTCCCCCCCCAAAGGAAGAAGGTGGGTGGTGCTGGTGGCAGAAAGGCACCCCCAGTCCCAAAATTGTGCCCAAGATGCATAAAGGGGAATCATTGGGCAAATGAATGCAGATCAGTCAAAGATATCAATGGCAGGCCCCTCCCACCTTTTAATGGTCGCTTTTCTGAGTCGAATGCCCCATAGGCTTTGCAAAAAAATTGGAGGAGGGCCCGGCAGCCTTAGGGCCCTCAAATATATGGGTCTATGGAGGAGGGATTGTGGTCCAGCCTCAGACCACCCATGCATTGGGCATGGCCAAGAGAGCTATCAAAGGGAGCGCAGGACTTGACCTCAGTTCGACCACCAGACTCATATTAACCCCAAGATAAGGAGTACAAGTGGTGGAAACAGTTTTCCATGGCCCCTTACCTAAAGAGCCTGTGGGCATCATATTAGGTCGCTGTACTGCAGCCTTAAAAGGCCTGATTGTTCATCCTGGAGTTGTCGGATTCTGACTAACACAGGGTAAGTTTAAGATCATTTTGGTGTCCTACCAACAGGAAATTACGACGTAAGGACAATCTTCCCAGGAGATAAGATTGCATGCACAATTGCTTTTGTTGCCCAGCCTGCACTCTCAATTCCCATATAAAAACAAAGACAGGGAGAAAAAGACGTTCAGTTCCTCTGGAGACCCAGGCATACATCTTGCCTTAAATTTGGATCAGAGGCCACTCATCTCATTGACTGTGGAAGGAAAGGTTATAATAGGTCTCTTGACACTGGTGCAGATAGATCCATAATAAGTTCAAGGGACTGGCCTAAAGGCTGGCCATTACAACAGTCCACTCAAACAATTACAGTCTGGGAATATGCCAAAGCACCACAACTCAGTGCCAGGGAGTTATCTTGGAGGAACCATGAGGGACAGTCAGGATTGTTTCAATCATATGTTTTGGAGGTTCCGATTTTTCTGTGGGGTCGTGATCTTCGTGAACAGATGGGGTTTCAGCTTACCAATGAAGTTCAGTATAGCTCTCAATTATACAACATTATGTAAAGGATGGGACATGTGCCAGGGAAGGGTTTGGGAAAACAGCTGCAGGGCCGAGTGTCTCCAGTTATTGCCTCAAAATGCAATGGAAGGCAAGGTTTGGGTTTTCCCTAATGGCCACTGAGGATATGGTGCCCAATACATGGAAAACCGAGGAACATGTATGGGTTTCTCAGTGGCTGCTACCCTTGGAAAAGATCAAAGCATTGCAAGAACTGGTCGAGGAGCAGTTTGCACTAGGGCACATTCATTCCTCCACCTCTCTGTGGAACACCCCTATATTTGTAATTTTTTTACAGTAATTTTTTAAATTTAGATAAGCACGGTCGGTCAGCTGTGGACAGGCACACACAAACGACAAAACACTTAAAAGGTGCTTTAATGTGGAAAGACATAAGGAAATGGTAGGCCTGGACCCGGTCCGAACATGGGGAGGAGGAGCTGTCGGTGTTTTTCCTCAGGATCATCAACAACATCTTTGGATCCTGGAAAGGCTCACCTGAGTGTTTCAAGATGTGGAAGTGTGGGATACTCGTGATGAGGGTGCCATGGCCCATGGCGATGAAGGAAGAGCTTCGTTGGGGGCCGATGACAGTTCCCCATACCTATCCCAGTCACCCATTCAGTGCAAGTATTCCCCCGCCTTTTTACAACCAATGATAACATGGAGGTCCTTTTTTTTTTTTTTTTTTAAACCATTGACTGACACATTAGCAGCAATACAAGAGACCATACACCTGCCCCTAAGCGGATTACTGTGCTTCCAACGGATTACTAACATATCCCAGGACAGTGATTGTGTACGTATGCATAGCCAGACAGGAGGCTGGTTTGGTGCACCCCCTCTGGGGACCAGCTGTTCCAATGCCACATGGCTCAGAGTAGCTTGGCACTTTCAAACCCATGCCTGTATGCATATGGCCCCCCTTTGTGTTCCCTGTATATAATGGAAGCTATGAAAGAAATAATGTCACCTGTGGTAACAGGAGTTGTTTCTATGCTTTATGCTGGTATGCTACCACCTTTCCTCTAGCAGTGGTATTCCATGGCAATCGCAGCATCAGCTGCCACGGCTACAGCTGCGGTAGTTTTTCCTGACGTCAACTGTTCAGACAGCGGCTGCACTTAACAATTTGTCGGCTGGTGTTGCTGAGGCTATGACTAATCAACAGAATATTAATAATCAATTCAAAACAGGCATTATGTTACTCAACTAAAGGGTTGATTTGGTGCAGGATCAACTCGACGTGCTTATACAGATAGCACAGTTTGGGTGTGAATGGAGACATTCGGGGCTCTTATTTACCTCTGTACCTTTTCAGAAGCTGAGCCATGCAGCTAATCTATCACGCAGCCTCTCATATCATTTAACAGGAAACTGAGTCTGTGAACTACGATTCTCTATTGGAAGAACTCCGTCTCATCGCATTGTGCACATCAACTCTACGCAGATAGACTTGTCCATCATCTGAGGTTTTATCTCCTGGATGTCAAAGGCGGTGTCTGCACCTACAGCGGTGGGCTGGAAAGCGGGTTGGGTTGCAGTATAATCCTGGCGTGTCATTGTGTCTGTGGTGTCTGATGCGCATGCTGGAACAATCAGCGCAGAGAAAGCGCGTTCTTCAGTGCAGGCTCTTTGCTGCTATTGAACTGGGCAGTCACCTCAAGTTTGGCTTGGCATGCTAGAGAAGTAGTCAAAGATGCGGTATAGACCCGCTGCATGTATTACACGACCTAAGAACAGAGGAACAAAACTATGCTGCTTTGTTTAACCCCATGACGGGTATAAGAATACCTCTGCAGGGCCCACCTAAGACAGCGCATTTCTCTCTGCTATAAATAATAAAGAGGGTGAGATGTGGAGATGCGGGTTGGCCAAAAATGGCAGCATTTGGACCCTAGCCAGGTCTTACTCACACTGATTGTTGCCCTACTGCCCAGCTCATTCCCAGCAATAAGAGAACGCCAAACCACTGAGCCCTCATTAGCATGTCCGCCTGACTTCCGTATATTGTGCATACCACTTGCCAGACCAATGAGAGACTGCCATCAGCCTTGCACGCTAGCAGGAGGCGGGGTTAGGAAGAGATATTAGTAGGGTGAACGGGAAGGGGGAGCAGAGTTTGGTGTATGGTTGCCTGAATACAACTGCGTCTTGAAGAACAAGAGTTTGTCCCTCTTTTCTTATTCCTGCGGCCAGGTAACAAGAGCGACGAAGGGGCGACCATACAGAAAATATCAATAAAACATCATCAAACACATAATGGAATGAAAGACAAAATCCACAGCATCATCATCAACATGATGCAGAAAAATCCTTTGGAAAATCCAGCCATCCTTCAAGCTTAAAGTCTAGAAGGAACTGGATTGGAGGGATCATTCCCCAATGTTAATCAAAGCATAATACAGGAAACCCACAGCCAATATCATCCTAAATGGGGAATGACAGAAACATGTCCTTTAAAGGTAAGGAACTTGCAAGGCTTGCCCCTTGTCACCCTCCTCTTCATATGTGCTTGAAATACTTGCTAGAGGTAATAAGCAAAAAAGAAGCAAGGAAAATTAAAATAGACGAATTGAAAAGCGGATAAGTAGCTATACCTATTTGGTGATGATTACTGATATGTTTACTTAACGCGGATGAGCAAAAAGCTCCACCAGAAAACTCCTAGAAAGGATGAACAGCTTCCAGCAAGTGGCAGGAATACAAATTACATTAAAAAAAAAATCAATGGCCTTTCTTTTACAACCCAAGAACAAGCAACTGGAGAAAGAATTAATAAAGAAACCTTCCCACTCATCAATAGCTCAAACAACAATAAAATACCTAGGAAAACAAACTAACCAAAGACAACCAAAGACTCCTACAATGAAAAATTTTAAACCTTCAAAAAAAAAAATCTGAAGAAGAACATCAGAAGTATGGAAAACACCTCCCATGCTCATGGATTGGAGAAAATTAACATTGTAACAATTCCATTTCTACCCAAACTCTTGAAAAAATAAAAAAGCAATCCAATAAAAACCCCCAAGAGTGTTTTTTCACAGGCTTGGAAATAAAAAGTTGCTAAATTCATTTGAAAAAACAAAAGACCCCCAAATAGCCAAAGAGGATACCCTGAGTGAAAAAACTACAAACGGGGGATCTCTATACCAGACCTTCAAACCTATACTACAAGGGCTATAGTCATAAACAACAGCTGGTACTGCAAAAAACAGACCCTTTGACCAATGGAACAAAAACCAAGATCCAAAACCCCTGACGCACAATACAATTTCAGCAATCTCATATCTACTAAAGGGGCGACAAGAAGCACATGGAATGCAAGACCAGCATCTTCAGCAAAATGGTGTCTGGCTAAAACTGGAGTCAAATGAAGATGAAATTAAACCCCTACACACTTGCCTGTACAAAGTCAATTCCAGATGGAATCAAAGACCTCAAGGTGAAACCCTAAAACTCCGAGGAGATAGGAAAAAAAAGTTGCCAGCAGCTACAAACATAAGCATTAGGAAAAAGACTTCTAAATCAGCAGAGCATGCTCAAGTTAAGGTCGACAATTGCGCAATGGGAGCCTCATTAAACTCAAAAGTTTCTCTGTACATCAAAAGAAACAATCAAGGAAGTGAAGAGAAATCCCACAGAGTGGAGAAACCTTCACCGCAGAAACACATGCCAAAGCATTGATTTCCAAACATATAAATACTCAACAAACAAAGAAGAAAGAAAAAAAAAAAAAAGACCCACCAATAGATGGAGCAAGACCTGAACAGAGAATTCACAGTGATGAATTAGAGAGGGCTGAGAAACACCTCAAAAAAGTGTTCAACATGACTAATCATTTAAGGAAATTCAAATCAAAACCACTTTAAGATATCCTTACTCCAATAAGCCTGGCTAGGATCAAGAAATAAATGATATAAAGTGCTAGAGAGGTTGTGGGGAAAGGGAAAACACTCATCCACTGCTAGGGGATGTAAACTGTCACCACTAATGGATAGAGTGTGGAGAACAACCTGGAAGACTTGGAATGAACTTGCCCACCCCCAGACGCCAGCCATACAACTCCCAGGCAGGTACCCTCAAGACTCACCCCACCACAGAGATAACAATGCACCCATGTATATTTGCAGTTCTCTTCAAAATATCAAGGATCTGGAACCAACCCAAATGCCTCAATTGATGATGTATAAAGAAAATGTGTACATCTACACAATGGATTTCTATCGCAGCCTAAAGAATGACGATATCATGAAAAACAAACGACAATGGGCATCCCCTCATCTGGTGGTGCTAGTGCCATTACCTAGTCTTGTATTTTCTTGTGCACGGCCCCTTGAGCTTTTGTCCAAGCAGTTGAGGGAGGCATATTGGAAACAACCAACAACTACAACAACAACAGAAGGACTGCAAAGAAAAACTGACTGAAAAACGTGAAATTTCTGCTCAAAACAGTAACTCCCACATGGAGAATATTTGAGAAAGACGAAGAAAGAGATGAAAATGCATGAGCTCTGGTGGGGAGGGCAGTTGGGGGGACGGGGGTGTAGATTTGATAAAAAATAATAGTATAAATAAATAATTTTTTAAAATTTTTTTTTTTTTTTTTTTAATATTAATAAATTATTAAGTATTTATTTATTATTTATTTAGTTATTTATTTATTTATTTATTATTTTTATGATTTTCTTTCTAACGTTCTGTAGCCTCCCAGCTGTCCTGGAACTCGCCTTGTAGACAGCTGCCTTGAAACTCACAAAGATCTGCCTGCCTCTGCCTGCAGAGTTGCTAGGATTAAAGGCATGCACCACCAACCCTGTCATTGCTGTTTTTTAAAGTTTTATTTTTACATTGTGGTCCTGGTTTATCAGTTAGGAACACTTCATGCTCTGGTAGAAAACTGGGTTTTTTTCCTAGTACTTCATAACCAGGAACAACTGTATGTGACTCTAGTTCTTGGGGATCTGATACCTTGTTCTGGACTTTATCAGCATTGTACACATGGGTGGACTGAAATACATGTTTGGCAAAATACACACACACACACACACACACACACAAACCCATACACATACACACTAAAAGTAATTAAAAATGTAATTGGAAAAAAAAAAAAAACCTCTCTCTCTCTCTCTCTCTCTCTGGGGGGGGTGGTTTGTATGTGCAAAAAATGCAGGTACCCATGAAAACTAGGAACATTGGTTACTCATGGAGCTGTGGATACAGATGGTTATGAATTGAATCAGGTACACTTCTGGAGTACTATGTGCTCTTAACCACTGAGCCATCTATCTAGGCCCCATGTAAGAGTTTTACACTCCTGTTATCTTTGTCCTTTCATTAGAAGGGCTCACAAGTTTGCTGTTTATCACTGCATACTCTTTGGGCATGGGACACGCATTCCATTCATTTACCTAGCATACACTGTTAGTTTCCTACCTTGCTGTTCACAGTAACAGCTTGCATATGTCCTCTTGGATATATCCAAACCATAAAACTGCTGAACACAGAATGGAATGCTGCTTTACATTGAGTTCTGCTGATAGTGGCACCAGAGCGAGTGAAGATGTGACAGGCAAACACCAGATGGACTGATTTTTACAAGAGGGGTTTTCACTCAAAGGAGATTATTGTCTTTTGGCCACCAGGACAGAAGTTTTGTGGACTTTCAGCACACTGTTTTCCAAAAATGTATCTCTAACCTACAGAGTGTGGCTTGCTTCCCCCCACCCCCATGCCTGCACATTAAGTACTTTTCCTAAAGTACCTGGGACTTTTGTTGTTAAAAGACCTATTTGGAATGAAAGACTACTTTAGACCTTTAATTGCTTTCAGATACTTTATCTGTTTTGAATGTATCTCGTAACTCATTTAATGTAGCTTGCATACAATTATCTTAACATTTACTGAATTAAATGTAATCTACAAATCATTGCACAGCACTGCTGGCTAAGAATTTCTCGTCTGTAGTGTTTGGGAGCAGAAGTGTTTTCCTTTCACAAAAGAATTTTAAGTTGGAATATATCTGTATAACTTGCATGTTGAGCAACTTCAGTCTGAAAATCCACAGTGTAAAATGCTGCAAAATCCTGAACATGTTGAGTGCCCTGTCATTGTTCAAAGGTTTGGATTTCAGAGCATTCCCCATTTTGACTTCCTGATTAGGGGATCAACCTATGCCATACATAGTACATCTTGTTGTATCCCCATGTAATAACTCTATTGAGTTAATCTCCAGTGCAGGCTTGGCACTATATAAACTGAGAACTATGCAATCCTGTCCAAAATCTGGACGTTAAACCATTGTGTCCTCTGGGAGAAGATTCAGGACTGATGCACAGGCAGGATAGATTTTTCTTCCAATCCTCTATAGTTTATGAGTGGCTGAAAGAACATGGATTTGAAGTCATGGCAGATAGTCTACAATTCTGACAGTTTTTACTTATTAGTATGGCATTTCTCAAATGATTTTTCCCAATTATGAAATTATCATTTGTCATTAAAATTAGTTTTAGCCTTATTATAGAAAAGATATGTTTATTTGTTCTGTTTACAACTCCCTCTTTTCATGTAGTAGAAAATGTCTTTGGATAATGGAGAAAAATTCAAATTCTGCCTTTTCTGGAAACATTTAAATGAAAAAGCATTGTTTCCTTGAAAACATGTTGTAATTTCACCTTGAACCCATGGCTGTGCTGTTCAACCCTATACTTAAATGTGTCCTCAAGAATCAAAGTGAAGCTGGGCATGCTTTGGTCCCAGGCAGAGACAGGCAGGTCTCTGTGAGACAGAGGCCAGCTTGGAGTACAGAGTGAGATCCAAGCCAGCTGAGGCTACAGGGAGATCTTATCTCAAAAGGACCAAAAAGTACTTTTTAAAGAAAATCACCATGTGAGCATTGTGAATAGTGATTTTGGTGTGTATTTGTTAAAAAAATAAAAATAAATTTACGTGAAAAAAATAAATAAAATAAATAATTGTATATCTAAGTGCATGTGCTTCATTAGTAGGATTGAAAGGTTATGCCTGGACAAGCTGGCAGCCCATGAAAGAAAACAGCCAGAATTGACTAGAGACCAAGACAACAGCTCCAGAGAAAGTAGACTGTTTTGCTTCTCATCCACCTGTGCCCCTTTTCTAAGCCTAGGCCCCCCTCTGCGGACAGGAGGGAGCGCAAGTAGAATGTAAGGGCTGCGATTGGGGTGAATGGTGAAACTACAACAAATATAGACTGGACACTCATTTGATCAACTTGATTGACCTCACAAGCCCCCCCTGCTGGATGGTGTGGGGACCCATGCAGCTGTGGGGGTTTGGGCACAACTGCTCGCATTGGTTTATCCATGCCGGATGCTTGTACCCACAAATTATCACTATTTGTAAAAAAAAATGAAAACAAAACAAAACAAAGAGAACAAAAAAAGCAAGAAAGATGCAGAAAAGTTACAGCAGAATGCATGATCTGGGATGGGTAGGGGTGGGGTGGGGGGAAGGGAAGGGGATATATGCCTGAACTGAATTGGAAAATGATGTATCAAATACACAAAGCATCAATAAAGAGAAAAAAAAACCTAGTCCATAAAATCTAAAAAAAAAAAAAAAAAAGAGAACATGCTTTTTTTTTTATCTGCAGGCATTATACCCGTGTCTCCAAATGAGTGTGAATATCAACATGAGTGTGTATCAGTCTGTGTTGCTTTTATCTTCTACACAGATGATAGCATTCCCATCAAAGCCTTTAATGAAGGAAGCATAGTGCATGCTTTTTTAGAGAATTTATAACTGCTTTAACAGAATTCAATGTCAAACCTACTTTCTATGCAATACTCTGTCATCTGCAGGTTCTTTTGCCCACTTTTCAGACTAAAACCATAAGCACTCTCAGAGCCAATCTAAAAAAAATTACTTTGAAATTTTTATTTGCTCAGCAGCCTCAAGATCTGAAGGGATTACATTTTCCCTTGTTTCTTGTTTCTTGAACTAAGCATAAATAATCCTCTCTGTGATAATACCCTGTCTCCCAGAGTGCTTGTTTATCATAAGAGGACTCTTGTTTCTGTGCACTAATGCACTCAGAAGCTTGGCTGACTTTCTGATGCAAATGTCAGACAGGCACCATGTCTTTGCTTTTCGAGCCAAATTGCTTAGTTTTTACAACACTATGGTTGATTTATAAGTCTTTTGAAATATTGAAATTGCCCCTTATACTAAAAAAATGCAGTGATGTAGGCATTTTAGCATAAAAACATTAAGAAGAATAATTTATAGGGGAAATAGTTTGCAGGTTTTGGAAAATATTCAACTCTTTGAGCAAACTACAGCAGTGCCAATGAACCACACTGACATTCTAAAGAGAGGTGTAGAGGTTGGAGCACAAATGAAGCCAATCAAAAGAGAATACTAAAATTTGTGAGTTTGGATTTACATAACCATCCAGAAGTGTAAAAAAAATCATAAGATCAATTGTTGCTTTTCTATATAGCACACCTATTTATTATGGATGAATTAGTCAAATAGCCATGAACTACATGTGACTGAGAAGCAGAACTGTTATCCTATTTAGATATTTAACTGGCTCATAGCTGTGTCTATGTAGGCAGTGAGGAGAATTCAAAGAGGGAATAAACTTTGTGTATTTAATATGCCAGTGGAAGTGGTAGGCAGCTTACATATCATTTTAAAACACAAGAGCTTCCACATATCTTTGTTAAAGACAATAGAAGTCAAAGAGGTAAATTGACATGGTACCCAAAAATCTAATACAATTTTTAGCTAAATATGCAATGTAGAGATTGTGCTGGAGGAAAAACTGAGTAACAAATACATGTTGCTTTTTTTTTTTTTTTTTTTTTTTTTTGTCTTTTTGAGACAGGGTCTCTCTGTAGCCCCAGCTGTCCTGGAACTCACTCTGTAGACCAGGCTGTCTTCGAACTCACAAAGATCCACCTGCCTCTGCCTCCTAAGTGCTAGGATTAAAGGCGTGCGCCACCACGCCTGGCACAGGGTGGTGGCTTTAAAAAATAATTAATTTATGGTGCTGGAGAGATGGCTCAGTGGTTAAGAGCACTGACTGCTCTTGCAGATGACCCGGGTTCGATTCCCAGCACCACATTGTGGCTTAGGACCATCTTTAACTCCAGTTTCAGGGGAATCCGACGCCCTCTTCTGACATCTGTGGCTTTGTGTGACACGGGTGCACCAACCTACGTGCAGACAGTACACTCATACACATAAAAAATAATAAATTATTTTTATTTAATTTATAATAGTTTTATAATGATAAAATGTTGACTAAATGCAATTAGCAACTAACTATATTTTTCCTAAACACAGGACATTATTTCACCCACAGCTGATATGTTGGTGTTGTGGAGATGTGAAATGTGTCTTGAGGATGTGTTTGCGTCTCCCTTCAAAGCGGGCTGCATAATGATGTTATGTAAGAAATCATCAGTTTTTTGTTTTCTAAATTAAAGATCAGAGGGAACTTTTCAAGGAGCCTTAAATGAGATGATACTTAAAACAGAAAATGGAAGATTAAGAAGAAACTGGAAAAGAAGTAAAACTACAGAGAACAAGCAAATGATTAAATCCAAACACCCTAGATTATTAATTCCTTTGGTCAATTTTATTTATTTTTATGGGATCATTTTGGCAGATTTTGAACCTGCTATACATTAACCTTTGTTCTAAATGGTGAAGAGACAGAAACTCATGACTTCAAACTGAGCCTGTTGACATAGGCTTGTAATCCCAGCTATTCTGGAGACTGAAAGAGGAAGATCATAAATTCAAGCTGTACCTGGGCTACAAAGTGACTTCAGCGCTGGCTTGGTCATCTTTGTGAGGCTCTGTGTCAAAGTTTTTTGAAAAAGTTTTTCCAAAAGTAATCAGAGTGCTTCCAGGTGATATGGTGCACGTCTTTAATCCCAGCACTTTGGAGGCAGGTGGATCTCTGTGAGATTGAGTCCATCCTGGTCTACATATAAGTTCCCGACCAGCTGGGGCCACAGGGAGACCCTGACTAAAAAACATCACCTCCCAAACTGCCACAAAACAAACAAACAAGAAAAGTATTGGGAGTGTAGTTCCAGGATGGAGCACTTCCATAGCGTGTTCAAGGCCCTGGGCTCAGTCTCCTGCACAAAAGATAAAACTGAGAGGAGGAAGAAGAGAATGATAAGTCATTTTCCAGGACTTCAGAGAGCTCACAGCCGAGTATGCATGGCAACCAAAGCTGTGACGAAGCCAGGGTGGGGGGTATTCTACAAGGGACACAGGTGAATAGGGGACCTTAATCTTAACGCAAAACAACAAATTTCACAAAGTAAGAGATAGTTAAGCTGGGCTGAGTCACCAGGAGGAAGGGCTGCGTAAGGGAAGGCACATCTTTTGATTAATAGCATCATCAAAGACTGTGGCGAGTATGGGCTGGAGATATAAATATCTTGGAATTTCTGAACTGTAGAGTGAGAGAGCACAGGAAGGAGGATCAGGACCCAGAATGTCAGCAGTGGAGATTCCTTCATGAAGCCAGGACTTCATAGTCATCATTTACTGTCCTTTATGTTAGTTACTTGTTTATTGCTTTACACAGTCATATGTCTGGGATCTGACCTTCAGGAAGAAGAGTTTCCAAAGAAAAGCATTGTAGTATAGTAGTATAGATCACTAGAAGACACAATCGATGCTCTGTTTAGCCATGTAGGCTTTATGATAGATTGGACATTTCATTTTAATGTTATTGATATATATATATATATATATATATATATATATATCTCTCCCTCTTTCACAATTTAAACACACTAAACTTGTGCACCTTTAATCCTAGCACTTGGGAGGCAGAGGCAGGTAGATTTTTTGTGAGTTCAAGGCCAGCCTGGTCTACAAGAGTGAGTTCCAACAGCTGGAGCTACAGGGACAACCTGTCTTGAAAAGACCAAAATAAATAAATAAATAAATAAATAAATAAATAAATAAACCACCATAAATCAAGAATTGAATTTAAAATAGAAACAAAGAATAAATTAAGAGTTTAACAAAGCATGTACAAGACTTTTGTTTCAAATAAAAATAAAACCCCACTGAAAAAGTTAAAATAACTCAAATAAATGGAAAGACAAACTTGTTAATATTTATTTAGTGTATATGAATGTATTGCCTGCTTGTGTGTAAGGGAACCCATGTTGTACAATGTCTGCAGGGGTCAGAAAAAGGCACTGGAACTGGAGTTACACATGGTTGTTAGTCACTATGTGGGTGCTGGGAATCAAACCTAGGTCCTCTGCAAGAGCAGCCAGTATTTTTAGCCACTAAGTCATCTCCAGCCCTGGAAAGAGAATTCTTATTTATGAATCAGAAGATTAAATCTTGCTAAGATGACAATAATTCCAAAATTAGTTTACAGATTAAAAACAGTTCCTATCAGAGCTCTCTTCTTTGTTTCTCATAAGAATCTAGCTGTTCTAAAAATTCATATAGAAATATGAGAACTCAAAATAACTAAAGCAACTACATTAAAAGAAAAAGCCTAGTGAACTGAAACTTCCTCCTTGCCAGGTTTTACAGAAGGTATGCTACTTACCTGTCTCACCACTGTGGCAAAACACCAGACAGAAATGACTGAAGAAAAGAAGGATGCATTTTGGATTTGGGTCACAAATCCTGAGGATATTTTTAGTCCACTGTCTCAGGTGAAGTAGTATGTCATGCTGGCCCAGAGCCAGAGACAAGTGGGAAGGTAGCACCGTGCTGCCTTACCAAGTTCCTCCTCCTTGTCTAGCTGTGTCCTCAGCCAAGGGTGGTTCCACTCACATTCCAGGAGGTTGGTTTTCCCTTCTCCTAATCTTCCTGGGAAATGCCCTCACAGACACCCATATGTGCTAGTCAGTCTCCTTAGGGATTCTAAATCCAGTCAGACAGACAATGAAGTTTAAATACCTCACACAGCTACAGGTAAGTGCACAGACATCAATATAACCATATAAGTCCATAAAATACATTTGTGAGTGTAGAAATAAGCCCTGTGCATGGTCACCTGATTTTCTCTGGGAATACCAAATTCAGTGGAAAAATAGTCTATTCAATTTTTCCCCTGGGACAAATACATTTTTCCTTTTACAGTATCAAACTATTAGCTCGCTGTGTATTAAAGACTTGAATGTAAGAGATGATGCATAAAACCCTGAGAACAAAGTACAGGAGTAAATCTCAATAACTTTGAATTAAACTAGGCACTAGTTTCTTAAACTTTGCTGAAAATTATTGGTGAATTGCACCTAATTTTCTTGAATGTGTGCATAGTGCATATGTGCTCATGTGTGTGTGTGTGTGTGGCTGGTGTGTGTGTGTGTGTGTGTGTGTGTGTGTGTGTGCATGTGTGTGTTGGGTTGCATGTGGGTAGGGGGATGTGTGTGCCAGCACACAGGCACAGAACGTGTGTGCTTCTGTACACTGGATTATGGAGGTGATGAGCTGGTGTCTGCTATCTTTCTCCATTACCCTCCTCTTTTTCTTCTGAGCTTGCAATCTCCAGCTAGCTCTGGGCATCCCTGTCTCTGTCTAATGTCTGCGGGATTACGTGGGTCCACCATCCTGCCCAAATTTTACTTGTAAAAAATGACTAAAAAGCATTGTGCTTCAAATAAACACAACACACAAGTGAAAAGATAAACCTATGGATGGGCAAAATATTTATATATCTGACAAGACTTTAATATTCAGGAAATGTCTGTAATCGCCTATATCCTCCAACTCAACATAAAAAGACAAATAATCCCTGTTAGTAACTGAATATAACTTTTTTAGTGGTAGAAGTGATTGAAAAGGAAAACATATCTAGGACCCAACAAACACATAGGTTTTGATCCTGAAATCCATCGATTCTTGATTTATTCTACCAAAAAACATATAATTTAACTCACAGCACACCATAACTAAACCCTTGGATATTTACAGTATCCAATGTAAAATAACAGAAGCACATTAATACCTTTCTTTTATAAGTTGGAAGAAGAAGACTTTCTCATTTAAAAAGTAATGGGAAGAGGGCCTGGAGAGATGGCTCAGTGGTTAAGAGCACTGGCTTCTTTTGGAGAAGACTGAGCTTCAAATCCCAGCATGGATAAAGCAGCTAACAACTGTTCATATATCCAGTTCTGGGGGGTCTGACGTCCTCTTCTGGTCTCTGTGTCATTGCATGACATGGGTGTACTAATATGGATCCATCAATAACTTCATACATATACAATAAAATAATAAACATTTTGTGTACATAACAATAATAAAATTAAGACTAGGAAAACATCCATATAAAAACATAATATATTTACAATTTGTATTACCTCTGCCAAAGAATCCATGCAACCAAAATAAAAATCCATCCATTTAGCCATGTGTAAGAGCTATTTTGTCTATTCTGCTTCATAAAAGTAAAAACTCTTTAGTGCTGCCTAAATACCTATATATCTAATTGCTTGTGCTTCATTAGTAGGATCGAAAGGTTATTCCTGGACAAACTGTCAGCCCATGAAAGGAAACAGCCAGAATTGACCAGAATCCAAGTCAACAGCTCCAGAGAAAGTGGACTGTTTAACTTCTCATCCACCTGTGCCCCTTTTCTAAGCCTAGGGAACAATCTGCGGAAGAGGGGGCATGGTAGAATGTAAAGGCTGCTACTGGGGTGAATGGTGAAACTACAGCAATAGTACTGGACTTCTATTTGATCAACTTGATTGAACAAACAACCTGTCCCCCCCACTGGATGGTGGGCTGTAGGAGTTGGACAAACAGCCTGCAGATTGGTTTTACATGAAGGATGCTTGTACTCATGGATTATCACTTATAGCTAAAAAAAAAAAAAAAACAGAGAAAGATGCAGGACAGTTATGGCAGAATGCATGATCTGGGATGGGGTTGGGGTTGGGGGGAAGGGAAAGGGAAATAAGCCTGAACTGAATTGGAAAATAATGTATGAAATGCACAAAGCATCAATAAAAATTAAATAAAAAAAAAAAGTAAAAACTCTCCAAGGAAAAAGACTTTTTTTTTAGTCAGTTTCCCAGAAGTAATACATAGTTAAAATTTTACTTTAGTTAAACTAATATCTCACCGGACTATTAATTACTTTCTTTGGAATTTCATACGAATTTTATTTGCATTATTTCCACCCTGTAGGGTGTTACACACCTGCAGAACAGACTTAACCTGTGCTAAGAAGCAATAGCTGAGTCAGTGGTTTGATCAGCACCTGATACGCTTCCAGAAGAAGCAGAGGATGAGGATATGTAAAGCCTGATCTTTCCCAAATTAAAGTTTAGCAGAAGCTCGCATCCTCCCTGCCTTTCACTCTACTCTCAGTGTGTGTGTGTGTGTGTGTGTGTGTGTGTGTGTGTGTGTGTTGATTTTGCAATCTACTCACCTCCACTCCTCAGCTGTGACATGAACTTCTGCTGGTCCAGAGGAGCTGACTACCCCACCCTGCCCAGTCCCTATCCAATTCTCCCCATGTCTTCCCACTCCCTCAAAATTTCTAGTCCTTTTCTGTGATTATTATTGTTATATATACATACATATGTACATTTATAAACACACACACATATATATGTATATATATGCATACATATATATATGTATATATATACATATATATGTATATATATACATATATATGTGTGTGTGTGTGTGTGTGTGTGTGTGTGTATTTCAATCCACTGAGTGCATTTAGCATTTCCTGTGTGTTCCTGCATCTATGACTGCCCATCCCGGATTTCCTTTACTGGAGCCAGTCAGTCCTTGTAGAAAGCTGATTCTCCCTACCTCAGCATCCATCCCATCCACTCTGGTATGTGAACTAGTTTGTACATTATACAGGTCTTGTTAGACTGCCATAATAAGGAGATTTCTATGATGTGGTTTTGATATCAAGTCTACAGGAGTCTTGTCCCTCGGGCTCTTAGAATCTTCCAGGCCACTCACTCTTTCTGGTTGTTTCTTGAGCGTGTAGAGTTGTAGTGCAGATGTGTCATTTATTCTCTGTGTTTGACCAGCTGTGGAACTTTGTAATAATAACTATTCATTCTTAACAGAAAATAACTAATATCTGATTCATCTGTAAAGCTGAAATAATATTATAAGGTTTTATTCTTTGATGACTTTCAATAAACATTTCTTCAGATGAACTTAATGATAAAAGAATGATAATCAAAGATGTAGATGAGAACCAGAGCAAATTTTTTTTTCTGTTACTGTTTAGAAAGTTAAAATGTTAAGATAGTTTATAATGCAATAAATGAAGAATAAAGCAATGAGGAAATGTAAAATACATCATTATCTAGTCAAATCATGGACCACAGTAAGGTAGAAAATTCATAAAACATGAAGGGCAAATAGAAATAAACAAATATAATAAATTAAACTTAAGCATACCAGCAACCAAAGTGAGTGCAATCTCCAATTAATAAAAATCACTGCTGTGAAAAGACCGAAAAGAATTAAATCTGAGGAGACTGGAACAAAACCCTCCCTAAGTGACAGGAAAATGAAAGCTTGAAACCATGAGGGTGTAAATTGACATGAAGCAACTGTTTTTTAAGACTTTAAAAAATGCTATTAATACTTTTGGCTTAGAATTATTTGCAGTAATATCAACATTGGGGAATACTTTCCAGGAAAAGAAAGTGAATAAATACAACAATAAAATAAAGTAATAAAGTAGTCCAATCCGTTGTGAATAAAAACAAATATAACTTTGGAACATAGAGCAATGTATGTAAATCTCAAAAGCATGGGACCTGGCTGGGAAACATTTCACAGTAAAAGTTTGATTGTATTTAAATAAAGATAAATATATGGAAATCTAAGTAGTCTATTCTTTAGGGAAACAGCAGAAAATACCACAAAGAAAAGGGAAAAGAATTATGAACAGTGATAAGAAATCTTGGAAAAGAGGTGGGACCTTGGTAAATTTCCCTCCTCCACAGTGCCCTGGCCCGTGTCTTGTTTAGGACAACTGTATTGCTGGGACTTCGTGGGTGACGCTTCCCTGTCATACCTGGAACTCAGTTATAGAGTATTCAGATAAATTACTACTTCATTTCCTAGCTTCTCTAGTAGTCTACTCAATATCAGCATTTAAACAAACCTTCTATTATATATCTAATATTTATGTATTGCCTGTACAGGACTTAGTATATAGTATTTTACATACATATATCATATTGTGTTAGTGCATTACAATATGAACATAAAATACATGTTATATATAACATTTTATATGAATATAACATACATATTAGAAACATGACAACAGATTTCATGTCATTATTACTGAGATTATAACAAATTAATGATTTATAAATAAGATTTGTCTCAGATAAGTAGTTTAAAAATGTAATAGCTTATTGACGTTAATGAGCTAAAATGTTCAGAAAATATTATGTTTGTACTGTATAAAAATTATGAAAGTGGATTGGAGAGAAATGTGAATGTGTCATGATATATAATATCATGTAATAAGTGGTGGTTATTTCCCTTATTCTTTTTCATATTCCTAAAATTTTCAGATATTGTAAAATTGTGATTTATTTTCATTTTGGGGGTCTTTTCGAGACAGGGTCTCCCTGCAGCCCCAGCTGTCCTGGAACTCCCTCTGTAGACCAGGCTGGCCTTGAACTCACAAAGATCCACCTGCCTTTGCCTCCCAAGTGCTATGATTAAAGGCATGCACCACCACACCCATTGAAATTGTGATTTCTTATATGCAAAATCAGTGCCATGATCAATAGCAAAATGATTTTAAGAGCATACACTAGAGAGTGGAGATGCATCATTTGCTCTGCTGGCTCTGGCTATCAGGTAGTGTGCTTTCACTTAGTTCTGCAACTCTGACAATGGCAATGGGGTTTATGTGGAGGGAAGTTAGTTTCTGATTGGAGATGTCAGATGAGCTAGGTTCATGACAAATACACGATGGGATGCATTCTTTAGACTTTATTTTAGGGCGCATGTGTCTCAAAATGAAGAGCAGTTTTTGAGCAAGGCTTTGCTATATGAAGAACGTGAATTTTTTGATGAGGTGCATTTCATAGCTATGCAATGTGGATTTCCTCCACTCATACTTTAGCTGCTCCCTGGAGGGTGTTAAGACAGCAAATGCCCTCAGCTTTTGAACACTACTGATGACTCCTATGTACATTGCCTTTATCCTCAACCAGGAGATATGTAGTAATGTCTAATTATTTGGATGGAATGAGGACTTTGTAGCCTATATTGATGAGAGTGTACATGTCATGTGTAGACAATGGGTTGGCAGAGGGTACATTTTTAGTAAGCAATTACCACTAAAGGCCCAGAATACTTGCCCTATTAAAATATAATATTCCCGCTCTGACTCTCTAATGGTGTTTTGGAACAATTGCTGGTGGATTTGATGCCCATGCTATTTATAAAAAACTGAAGAGTTTTCTTGGACTTTTGACCAAGGCAAGACTGATGAACTTCTCACGAGGTCAGTTCTCTTGATACACTCCTGTTCGTTTAACATATTTTTTTTAAAAATTCCTTGAAGAAAAAATAATCATTCATATTCTAAAAAATTATAAATTAGTTTTATTGAACATTAGGCCTTATTTCTTGTAGTGGAATGTCCCTTTCCTGCTCTTTCCTGTCTTCCCTCCCTCCCTTACTCCTTTCCTTTCTGACTTTTGTGGCCATTCCTTCCTTCCATTGTTTCTCTTCAGACCAATAGATGACTATATTACAGAGACAATTTGAGTGGAAAAATACTTCCTATTACTTGTGAAATTACAGTTAAATCCATAATTTTCTTTTAGGTTTTCCATTAAAAAAATACATGTTATTATCTTATCCCACTTTTCTTATTATTTAATAACTGAAAGATTATTTTCCTCAGAAAAGACTGAGAGGAAGATGTGTTAATTCCTTACTTGTATAACATGTGTTAATTCTGTAGTTGTATTTCTGGTTAGATGCACAAAACAAGGAATAAGCACCACTCCAAGGAGATCATTATTTCCCTTCTTTTAAGAGATTTTAAAGGAGGGGCTGGAGAGGTGGCTCAGAAGTTAAGAGCACTGGCTGCTCCTGCAGGGACCCAGGTTCAGGTTCCCAGCACTCATAGGGCTGCTACAACTGTCTTAATTCCAGCTCCTATCTAAATTTAGGTGGTTTGAAAGAATGAACTTAATAATTAACTCAATGCTTGCAATTTAGAAAATATTTAAGGATTGTGATGATGATTGAGAAATTTATTTGAAATTACCACCCAACGTTACATGGAAACATCTAAATTATTGAATACACATGTCTTCTATAATACTATGGTATTCAGAAAATAAATGTTGCTATATCTGGTTTCAGAAATACAGCAATTTGGCTTTGGGCAAGGTGATCTTCAGTCCCCATAAGTGTTATGATGTAAAATTGTATTTTTCAAAGGGGAAAAAGCTCCTTGTATTCTAGTAGTGAAAGAAGCATGATTTTAATATTGAGGTCATTCCTTTCCTCAAGAAAATGTTTCCAAGAAGGTTATAAAATGAAATTGAACGGCTTTAAAAAAATTAAAGTTTATGTTCTTATTTGCTATATATGGTTATATATTTTCATATATAGATATACATATAGATACAGAGCAGTCAAGTTTCTTATTTTAAATTATATGTTCAAAATTTTGAGGAAAATAAAAGATAAATGAATCCATGCCGTGCATTTTTAATATATTGTCAGTAGAGAGAGAAACTAGTTTTCTCAGCTGCATCAATTTGTCACTTTTGTTGACAGACACTATGTACAATAAATTTCCCTCCAGAGTGAATTGATCAGATTTATATATAGTCTGTGTCATGACTTGAAGAAGAGACTTTGGGCATATCTGAATATTGCACTGGAACCAATTTTCTGTTGACTTCCTTTAAAACAATAGAAGAGTTCTGTTGTTTGAGGGCGATTCAGGTAGAATGGGAGTAGAAAAAAATTTCTTACCATGATAGTAAAATCTAGAGAAATAGCAGTTCTTTTATATATATTATATATATATATATATATTATATATATTGTGTGTGTGTGTGTGTGTTGTGTGTGTGTATTCATCTTCTGAATAAATTATATGTCAAAGAAAATTGTGCAAACTATTATATTACCTGGACTTGCTTTTATTGGCTATCCCTTGCTATTTATAACATAACAATTCATGCTGAGAATTCTGCAGATGATAAAATGAGCTCGGCCTTCACTGGTGCTGCAGTCATTGATCTTAAAGCATGTAGTCTATACTCTGAAGAGGCTGAAACCCCAGTAGTTGCTCAGTCCACAAGCTGGATGTCTCAGCAGTACCCATCTGGACTAAGGTTTGGAGATTCTGGAGAGACATGGTCTTCAGTCCATATTGGAAGTTGAAAAGCCATGTGTCTCATTGTTTCTGACGCTCCTGTAGATAACGCTGCATGTCTAGCATTGCCAAAAAGCCAGTGATTAGACAAGAGGTAGCATCACACCTATCTCCACTGAAGTCAGACCAGCGAGAATTGAAGACAGGCAAAACACGAACGGCTTGTTTTTTTTTTTTTTTTCTTCTTCTTCTTCTATGCTGAAAAGCCCCTCCCGAGAGATCCATAGCCGATCCCTTTGCATATGTGGATACATCATCTCATATGGTAAAAGTGATCCTCTAGTTGTCTTTACTGGAGGATTTTGAGGAATAGAGATTAACTCAGATTGTCTGAACTAGTCCACTGTCATTGGAAGGGTCTTTAGTAGAGGGACAGGTGCAGATCTTCCTGCAGGTAAACACGTGGGAGGATGATGAAGACGGAACTCAGGATGTCTTTTATGGGAGTGTCCTTCAAGTCAACAGAAGCCTGGACAGAGGGTGGAATCAGAGTTCTTCTTTGGGGTCCAAAGGTATTCAGACAGACACTTCACATTGACTTTTGACATCTGAATCCTCGATTTCTAAAGTAATCAAGTTATGCAGCTTTAAGCCAATAAAAATTGTATCCATCATTAGAAACAAACACAATATGACTTTCAAAGAAGCCCTGAAGTTAGGTATTTTGATACAAGGTACTTAGTTTTATATCTTTAAAATTGTTTTGGTTGAGCAAATACCAGACTGCTATTTGGTAGCTGTTACAGAACACAAGTAAAGGGCTTGCATTTGAAAGGTTGCGATGCTTTTAATCTGTGGGTTTTGTTATAATAGGTGACACAGATGAAACAAGAACACCTTTCTTACTGATGGTTACTTGCAGTGGCATTTTCTTCACAGAAGAGCTGCCCAATGCCTTCTTTCTAAAAAAGTGACTCAGCTCGGACTCATCAAGGCACTGGCAATTTAACTGGGCTTTGTGTCTTAGGTCCTCCTTCATCTTCACTTTCTCCATGTCTTAGATCTTTTACTTATTCCTGAGCAATACTTAATACACCAGAACATTGCATTTTATTGCTCTTTGGCACTCCAGACAAGTATTAAAATTAAGAAGTCATCAAGAAATTAAATACCTAAGAATGGGCTTTTGGAAGTTGCCTTTCCAGAGCTGGGCATGATTCCAGGATAGTGAAGCATACTTTTTACTGGAAGTTGATGTTCTCCTTAGGGTAGTATTCCAAGTCTTTCTTGGGATATTAACTATACATGCCAGTGATGGCTATTTTGCCAGAATTTTGCATTAAAATAATACTCCCTTAATTCTTTGAGATGAGCCAAAGAGATTTTAATAATTTGAGAGTGTTACTAGCATGGCATTTTAAATTAATTATTATTTATACTTTCTTTTATTTCCTTTTATTAACAATAAGTAATAAGTTATGAGTACAAGCATCCTTCATGTAAAACCAATTTTCAAGCAGTTGTGCCCGAATCCACACAGCCCAAGGGTCCCACCATCTAGCTGGGGGGGGGGGCTTGTATGTACAATCAAGTTGATCAAATAAGCATACAGTCTATATTGCTGTAGTTTCACCATTCACCCCAATCGCAGCCCTTACATTCTACCACACCCCCTCTTACACAGATTGTTCCCTAGGCTTAGAAAAAGGGCACAGGTGGACAAGAAGCAAAAAAGTCCAATTTATCTGGAGATGTTGTTTTGGACTCTGATCGGTCTGGCTGTTTCCTTTCATGGGCTGACAGTTTGTTCAGGAATAAAATTACAATCCTAATGAAGCACAAACAATTACATATAAAGGTATTTAAACAGTACTAATTATTAAGGTATGTTACTTTGGTATAGACACAGATGTTTGGATGGTATGCTAATCCATGAATTATGTTTTTTTCTGTAAAAGGTGACTAGGACTTACTGTGGCTCATAACATCTCCTAACCACGAGAGGATGTAAGCTTGTGGCATCAGCCATGAGTTATTTCTCCAAGGAGAGAGCTAATAACCAATTAGATTTGGGATATAAAGACACATGGCTGTCACTGCTGCACAGTATTTCCAGGCAGGTGAGGTGTAGCTGATGCTGACGGAGGAGTCTTGCTTGACTCAAGGAGACCAATATTGCTTTATTGGTTTAGTGGCCTTTGGTAACACTCTCTGGTACTCCAGAGACCAACTGTACACTTGCAAGTGCAGTCTCAATACATCTTCCCCATGCTTACATCAGGTCTTCGACAGCAGGGCCTCACTGCCTCTCTTCTTGCAGGTATCCCAGTTTACAGGCAAGAAGCCTTTACCATTTGTGGGGGGCTTGGATCCCCTGGCCAACATCTCCTTGGCAGAATAGTCCATTGCTGATATCAGAGCTCTCCTGTATTAATATATTTTGCTTAATGCACATCTTAAAGAGACACTAGCATTATATTTGGTTCTGAATAGAGAATAATCCTTTTCACAGTTCCTATGTCTATTAGTCAAGTAAAGAATGCAGTTTTGCCAGTTTTATAAGAAATTACCTCTATAACAGTCAGCTCTAATTTACAGTTAGAGAATGACTTCATTTCCATCATATTTTTCCTTGTTCTATGAAAAGGAGGTAAGAAAGTCTCTCATATTAAAACTTTGCAGCACCTAGAAGGTAAAGTTAATTAGAACTAATTATAAACAGTTGTTACAAATAGGATCCACAGAGATGTTTGATGCCTCTATCAGTCTGAGGCTTTTCTTCCTTTTAATGTTTAGATGCGCCAACTTTTCTGCTGGTATTTCTTGGTACATCCTACACAATGCAAGGCTGTATCTTTTCTTCCTCAGCCGTTAAGTTGGTGACGTTTTGACCTGTGGGGACATACAAATCTTTTACCATAGTTAGTTTTAAGATTAAATTGAAAAATTTTTGACAAAAAGGTTTAATATATAACTGTATTCCCCCTTTTTTATTTTAGGTTTTTATTTTTTGACCCATGAGTCTCAAAAAGGCAGTTGTAGTACACATACCTATAGGCAGGAATCAAGGTGTAAATTTCACTAAATTTATCCAAGCTGTTTTGGGTGACTGTGTGTTGTTAATTTGGGAAACAAACTTAATTCCTTAAGTTAAATTATCCTACAGGTAAAAAAGAATGTTACAAGATGATACTGTATAACACAAAAATTACAGAGAACATTTGCATATATTAATCCCAAAGTTATTGTTATACAGATTTTAAGTAAAACGAATATGAACAACAATTTATATTTCCAATTAAGTTAGATGTATTATTAGTAACATAATAATCCAGTCAAATATTTCTTCTTTGGAAGCCAGAAAAATAATTTTTAAAAATTTTCCACTGATAGAAAAAAATACAGTTCTTTTTTATTATTTTTTAAAAAGATTTCATACACAGCACAAGACCAGCGTGCACCCTGCCAGGTGAGCAGAATTCACCCATGTCCTGAAGAACACCAACCTACAAAATACCAGGTGAGACCTGCTTTCCTGGGGACTTTGGGCACCCCTGTGCCCTGTGGAGGCCTGGTATTTCCTGGGACCTTCCAACCTTCTGGTCCTAGCATGAAACGTGGGCAGAGTAAGACTCACACCACACAGCACAAGACTGGTGTGCATCCCACTGGGGGAGCAGACCTCACCAGTGTCCTGCAGAACATCAACCTGCAAAAGACCAGCCTAGGGAAGCTGTGGTGCAGAGGATCTAGCTGTGCAGCCAACACTGAGGCACCAGAATCCAAAGAAACAAATAACAAACAAATCCACATGCCAAAGACATACACACACACACACACACACACACACACACACAGCAACAAATGGGAAAAGCTCATAATAAATCCACAATGAACTCTACCGACCCTACAGAAGACTCCTACAATGAGATCTCCCCAGAAGAAAACCAAGACATGGACTTTAGAAAAACAATTTTGGACATATTCAAAGAAATTATAGAACTAAGGGAAGAGAATGAAAAACTCAAGAAATATCAAGAGGGTGATGATGACAATCATTGGAAAGAACTAAGGAGAGAGATTGAAAAACTCAAGAAGGACCTAGAGGGAGATAATGACACATGTTGGAAAGAACTAAAGGGAGAAAATGACAAACTCCAGAAGGAAGTAGAAATGCTGAAAAGATCCAAGACCAAAAAGGGAAAAACAAAATGAACAATGAACCAAGGAGTTACAAGATGAGAATGACAGGCTCCAGAAGAAAGTGAAAACACTAAAGAAATCACAGGATGAAATGAAAAAGGAAGTTGAACATTTATCCAATCAACAGGAAAGGGTGGGAAAAGCCTCAGAAGCAGAATGGAAGAAGTAGAGACAAGAATATCAGACCTGCAGGACAACATGGACCAACTAGACTGCTCAAGTAAAGATTATGAAAAATTTAAAAATATACAAGAGTGGAACAACCAGGAAATGTGGGACACTATGAAAAGATCAAACCTACGCATCATAGGGATAGAGGAAGGAGAAGAATCCCAAGACAACACTATTGACCAGATCTTCAACAGGATAATAGAAGAAAATTTCCCCAAACTGAAAAAAGGTAAACCCATACAAATACAAGAAACACATAGAACACCAAACAGACAGGACCAGAAAAGAAATTCCCCACACCATATAATTGTTAAAACACTAGATGCTCAGAACAAAGACAAAATACTGAAAGCCACAAGAGAAAAATAACAAGTTACATATAAAGGAAAACACATCAGAATCATAGCTGACTTCTCAGTGCAAACTATGAAAGCTAGAAGAATGTGGACCAAAATAGTCCCAGTACTAAACAACTTTAGATGCCAAACCAGACTACTATAGCCAGCAAAAATGTCAATTATAGATGAAGGAGAAAGAAGAATCTTTCATGACATGAACGAGATGAAAGAATACATGTAAAAAAAAAAAAAAACCAATACTTCGGAAAATTTTAGAAGCAATCCAAAGAACAAAGGAAAGGAGGAACTATCCCTAGGCAATTAAGGAGAGAAAGCAACAAAATCATAACAGAGTAAATATAAACCTAGACCAAGAATGCAAACAAAAAATAAGGTAAAAGGAAGCAATACACATCTCTCAATAACCTTAAATACTAATGGTCTAAACTCCCCAATCAAAAGGCATAGACTGGGAGAATGGATTAGGAAACTGAACCCTTCTATATGCTGTCTACAAGAAACCCATCTCACCCTCAACAACAGACACCACCTTAGAGTGAAAGGATGGAAAAAAATAATTCCAAGCAAATGGTACCAAGAAAAAAGATGGAGTTGCTATTCTAATATCATATGACAAAATAGATCTCAAAGTAAAATTAATCAGAAGAGACAAAGAGGGCCATTACATCTTTGTCAAAGGAACAATGAACCACGAAGACTTCACAATCCTAAATGTCTCTGGTGCACCTAAATTTATAAGCACAACTCTGCAGGACCTCAAGACACAGATGAACCCTAACACACTAATAGTGAGAGACTTCAACACCCCACTGAACTCCTTGGATAGATCATCTGGACAAAAAACAAACAGAGAGACATAAAAACTGAATAATACAATACACCAAATGGACTTCACATATATCTATAGAATATTCCACACAAATACCAGATAATAAACTGTCGACTCATCACCTCACAGAACATTCTCCAAAATCAACCACACACTGTGGCACAAAAGGAACCTCAATAAACACAAAAGGATAGAAATTATTCCATGCATTCTATCAGACCACAGTGCAATAAAGCTCAATATGAACACCAGAATCAGCTCAACTAGCTACAAGAACACATGGAGACTAAATAACACAATCTTGAATAACGAATGGATCAGAGAATAAATAAAGAGTAAAATAAAAGTATTCATGGAACTGAAAGAAAAAGACAATTCAATACAACAAAACCTGTGGGACTTTAAAAGCAGTCTTGAGAGGGAAATTTATAGCCCTAAGTGTCCACATCAAAAAACAGAAAGAGAACAAATAAACAATCTAACACTGCAACTAAAAACACTTGAGAGACAACATCAAATGAACCCTAAGCCCAACAGACAGGAAGAAATAAAAAAAAAAACCAGAGCAGAAATCAATGAGTAGAAACAAAGAAAAAATACATAAAGTCAACAAATCCAAAAGCTGGTTCTTTGAAAAAATAAACAAAATTGACAGACTTCTAGCCCAGTTAACCAAAAAAGAAAGAAAAACTCCAAATCAATGCTCTTGATGATAAAAGGGGAAACATCACAACAAAGAAAAGATCCAGACAATCATATGGGAATACTTCAAAAATCTATACTCCACTAAATTTGAAAACCTAAGAGAAAGGGTGAATATCTGAAATCCTGAGAACCAACAAAGCTTAACCAAGAAGAGATTAACAATTTAAACAGACCCATAATATTTGAGGAAATGAAGATGTAATTAAAAACCTTCCAAGTAAAAAAATCCCTGGCCCAGATGGTTTCACGGCAGAGTTCTATAAAACATTTAAAGAGGTCTTACAACCACTGCTAACCAAACTGTTCAGAAGTACACAAACAGAGGGAATTCTCCCAAACTCCTTCTATGAATGCAGCATCACTCTAATACAAAAACCAGGCAAAGATGCAAGCAAAAAAAGAAAGCTAGAGACCCATCTCACTAATGAACATAAATGCAAAAATTCTCAACAAAATACTTGCAAATCACATACAGACCCACATCAAAAAGATCATCCATCATGATCAAGTTGGATTCATACCAGAGATCCAGGGATAGTTCAACATACATAAATCAATAAATATCATAAAACACATAAATGGACTGAAAGACAAAAACCACATGATCATCTCAATTGATGCAGAAAGCCTTTGACAGGATCCAGCATCCCTTCATGTTTAAAGTCCTAGAGGGAACAGGACTACAGGGAACATTCCTCAACATGATCAAAGCCATATATAGCAAACCCACTGCCAACATCATCCTAAATAGAGAAAAATTGGAACCATTTCCCTTAAAGGCAGGAACCCAGCAAGACTGCCCCCTATCCCCACTCCTATTCAACATAGTGCTCTAAACAGTTGCTCAGGCAATAAGACAAGAGAAGGAAATTAAAGGAGTACTAATCAGAAAAGAAGAAGTTAAGGTATCCCCTTTTTCAGATGATATGATAGTTTACCTAATGGATACTAATAACTCCAGAAAACTTCTAGAAATGATTAAGAGTTTTAGTAAAGTGTCAGGCAACAAAATTAACCTAGAAATATCAGTAGCCTTTCTTTACACCAACAATAAACAAGTGGGACGGAATATAAGAAGACCTTGCCACTCACAATAGCCTCAAAAATGATAAGATACCTGGGAACAAACCTAACCAAAGATACCAAAGACCTCTACAACAAAAATTTTAAACTCCTGAAAAAGGAGATTGAAAATAACATCAAAAGATGGAAAGACCTAAATTAGTATAGTAAAATGTTCATTTTACCCAAATTGATATGCAAATTCAAAGTAATCCCAAGCTAAACCCCTATGAGCTTCTTCACAGACTTGGGAAAAACAAATCCTTAAATTCATATGGAAAAACAAAAGACCCGGAATAGCTAAAGCAATCCTGAGTTATGAAGACAGCCTGGTATTGGCACAAAAACAGACCTGTTGACCAATGAAACAAAACTGAAGATCCAAACTTGAACACATACAGTTTTAGCCACCTCATATTTGACAAAGGGGCAAAAAACCCTCAATGGAGGAAGGATAGCATCTTCAGCAAATGTTGCTGGCAAAATTGGATCATCATCTATGAAGAACAAAATTAAACCCCTACCTCTCACCCTGTACAAAAATCAACTCCAAATGGATCAAAGATCTCAAGGTGAAGCCTGAAACCCTGAAGGTGATAGAAGAAAAAGTTGGCAACAACTTACAAGACATAGGTGTAGGAAAAGACTTTCTGAATTAGACAGCAGCTGCACAGGAAGTAATGTCAACAGTCGACAAATGGGACCTCACAAACCTCAAAAGCTTCTTTACAGCAAAAGAAACAATCAAGGAGGTGAAAAGAAAACCCACAGAGCAGGACTTTACCAGTGACACTTCTGACAGAGTATTAACATCAAGAATATATAAACTACTCAAAAACCAAAGAAGTAAGAAGACAAATGTCCTACTCAAAAGATGGAGTAAAGAGCTGAACAGAGTCTTCACCAGTGAGGAGTTAAAGATGGTTGAGAAACATTTAAAAAGTTTTCAACGTCATTAATAATTAAGGAAATGCAAATTAAAATAACTCTCAGATATCATCTCACTCCAATAAGGCTAGCTAAGATCAAGAAAACAAAACACAACAGATGCTGGAGAGGTTGTGAGGAAAGGGGAACACTCATCCACTGCTGGTGGGAATGTAAACTTGTACAACTACTATGGAAAATGGTGTGGAGAACACTTAAAACACTTAAAATGACCCTACCACCTGACCCAGTCATATCACTCCTGGGTATATACCCCAAAGACTCATCCTACTGCAAAGATGCATGCACATCCATGTTTATTTCAGCTCTCTTCACATTAGGGAAGAGCTGGAACCAACCAAATCCCCCTCAACAGATTAGTGGATGACAAAAATGTGATACATCTACACAATGGAGTACTATTCAGTGGTAAAGAAAGATGGCATTATGAACTTTGCAGGTAAATGGATGGAGCTTGAAGCTATTATGCTGAGTGAAGTAGCACAGTCCTAGAAAGACAAACGGAGAATGGTTTTCCTCATTTGTGGATGCTAACACCAAATCCTCCAGAGGAAAGTCAAGCTGAATGACATTTTGGTTTTATTTTTGTTTATCTGAAAGCAACTATGTTGTCATAATATGAATCTCTCAAAGGGCTCTAGAATCCACCCACCAATTATTTTCAGACTCTATAATTACTATATATGGGTGGAGAGTATGTATGTATATTTTAGAGTAATATAAAAGTAATGGAGGAAAATGTGAATTACTAACCATAAAAACAAGACTGAGAGAAAGATGCAGAGCAGTTATGGCAGAATGCATGATCTGGGATGGGGTGGGGTAGGATGGAGGGAAGGGAAAAGGGAATATGCCTGAAGTGAATTGAAAAATGACGTATGAAATACACAAAACATCAATAAAAAATAAATAATAATAAATATCTTTAAAATAAAATTAGAAAAATAAATTATAAAAATATTTCATTTATTATTTTTCTTTATTAATTTTTATTGACCTTTTGTATATTTCATACAACATTTCTTTTTTTAAGGATATATTATACTGATATTGATCCACCTTATATTTATAATTATCAAGAGAATTTTGTAGCATAGGCTATAACCACAAAATGTCTGTCAAGGGACTGACTACACTTGCCAAATATACTGGATATCTTATATAGAGGGAGATGATTTTATTTAATATTCTGATTATATTTTAAATCTTATATACAATTGGATCTGTCCTGGAAGACAGCATCATTATAATACTAACTCATTACGTTAACTTATAGTTCTACTGTATGGCCATGAATTGCCATATAGCCAGTAATTTTCAAGGGCCTTTTATAGTTATGGTCACTTGAAAAAATAAATTTCTAGTGTGTATATAAATAGAAATATATTAATAGTATGAATGGCCACTTTTAATAGATCATTATTTTACGTCAATAAAACTTGGCATACAATCATGGTAAATTAATGTATTGTTCTTTTATATAGCCAACCTTTGATTTTTGAAAATTAGATATGTTAGCAACAATCATTCAACTTCATTTGAGTTCTCTATTTCAAACTACATTAACTTCAATTTCTGTTATTCTGAAAACGAAAATCACATAAAATTTACTGTAAAATGTTATTAAATATACTATAAATAGTAGCCAATTTATACAAGAGTAAATAAGAAATTTCTGCTTTAATGCAATACATACATACAAAATAATTAAAATTATGGATAAAGTTTTTTTAAGTGGTTTGACCTTAACAAATGTATTTATTTAGTTTGTTCATATCTTTGGTTCTAGAAATTCGGGAGTTACAGATAACTAGAAAATAACAATGTCTTGGATTCAGTGAATTTGTTTGGTGTTCATTTGACCATGGAAGCTGGACCATCATGCCCTCTTGAAGATAAATAATGCATTAAGACAAATGCAGAACACTGATAGGCGCTTTCCTCATTCACAACCCTTTTCCTCGCAATTGATTTTTTTGCAATTCCCCAAAAAGAATTGCTGGAAGGGCAATGCCATAAAATCTCAGAACGGGCTAAAAAATGATTTCCATGGCCAAAGGAGTGCCTGGAACCTGCTCCTGCTGAGGTCCCTGACCTGCAGGTTATTATTTTGAATATAGGTCTCAGAATATTTGTTTCAACTTTTCTGTGTTGCAAGTTGAAGAAATTTCAGGCTCTTCAAGAGGTTTACCTAGCCATTCTGTAAAGTAGCACTCTGACCAACACTGGTCTATCAGCATGTTTTTACCTCTTGACCAGTTATTTAAGTGGTGCCATTTGTGCCTGCACAATGGAATTTGTTTTATGAAAGTATAGGCTGTCTCCGTAGTTTGTTTGTTCCTCAAATACTACATATTAAAAGTTATTGATCAATATTTTAACTTAAAATATGTATGTAAAGAAAAATGCTGCTTACAATGTGTAACAGTAGGTGATTATTAGAATTTTTCCAATGTTGTCGTACATTTCTTAATCCAAATTAGACCCCTTCCCCATCTATGTTCCCATCTCTTCCAGAAGTCATGCCATACATGTTAAGTTCTATCTTGCAGTCTTCTTTTTTTTTTTTTTTTGTCTTTTTGAGACAGGGTCTCCCTATATTCCTGTAGCCCCAGCTGTCCTGGAACTCACTATGTAGACCTGGGTGGCCTTAAACTCACATAGGTCTGCCTGCCTCTCAGTCTTTTTAACTTTTTGATGTAAAAGTTTACTGTTTTGGTCTGTTCTTTGAACAAGTCTTAGTGAAGTTGCACAGTCTCAGAAAAACAAACTTATATTGTCCATCATATGTGAATCCTAACACCAAATCCTTATATGTAATTCAAGGTGGATAATTTGTTAGTAAAGATATAATATCACACTAACTGAGCAGTTCTTTTATGAGTAAAGCCTTTGCTTTCAACGCTGTGATTCTTTAGGCCAATAAATATTCTTGACAAGTAAGAGTTGTAGGAAGAATCATAAATTCTTGGGGTTGGAAGTGCTAGGTGTCCAGGAGACTGTTGGCCTTCTGGTTGCTGTGTAAGGTTGATGACCTCACAGCCAGATCTGTGTCTGGGCTGCTGGCCTCTCCACACATACCCCTGAAGCTGATGGCTTGTGTGCAAACACTTGGCTGGGGAGTTGATAACTCTGCAGCCACACCTGGTCAGGAAACTGTTAGTTTCCCTGGTCCCCACCTGTAGACGAACCTGCGGCTGGAGGCTGTTGGCTTCAGGGACACCCAATGCTAGGATTCAGTTCCATAATTGCACAAGGTAGAACGCTTGCTGGAAGATTAATAGTTCCAAGAAGAATGAGCGACAATAACTCAGAGATCTCTGGTAGTAAAGTTTGTAGGAATTCTCTTTGTTCATGCAGGACAGACAGCTATATAAGGTTAGGACAGACAGCCCGCACTTAGCATGACATCAGTTCCAAGTAGCCAATGCCAGATCCCCACATCACGGACCCAGAAAGGGATGTTTGGGAGAATAGGTCAGTGCATGACACCAAGCACCAGCCCACACATGCCCAATGCAGCCTGAATCCAGGACTGTTAGTGCACAAGAGTGACTAAAATTTGAAGGTGATGAACCAAACATCCTGTATGCCATTCCTATTATTACTGTTTAAAATTCAGCAGAATGGAACATGGAAAAATATGTAAATATGTGAGACAAAGCTAAAAAGAAGGTAAAGATGCATATGATCATATCCTAATCATGAATAAATTACTTAAGAAGAGAAATTTGATCAATGTACATGTTAAATTTTTCTTTCACTAATAAATTAATTTATTATAGATACATGAGAAATGAACCATTAACCTATTGGCATTCTAACATTTATAGAAACAGAATTGAAAGGTAAATGAGATGGCCATTCTTTATATATTTTCTGACACAATTCGTATGATTATAATCTTGTGATCACTAAAAAAATTTACAGTCAACCGCCGGGCGTGGTGGAGCACGCCTTTAATCCTAGCACTCGGGAGGCAGAGGCAGGTGGATCTTTGTGAGTTCAAGGCCAGCCTGGTCTACAGAGTGAGTTCCAGGACAGCTGGGTACAGGTAGACCCTGTCTGGAAAACACCAAAAAAAAAAAAAATTACAGTCAACCTACAAGGATACTACAGCATATTATATTTTGGGGAGCTTTTTGAGACAGGGTCCCCCTGTAGCCCCCACTATTCTGGAAATGGCTATGTAGACCAGGTTGGCCTCACAGAGATCTGTCTACCTCTGTCTCCTGAGTTCTGGGATTAAAGGCTTGAACCACCACATCTGGCTTAGCATATTGCATTTTTATTTTTTAACTTATTTATAATTTGTAAGTTTTCTGCTGTGATTTCTTTTTTCTCTTTTTTTTCCTTTTTTAAAAATTTTATTGATTCTATATGTGTATGAATGTACTGTTTGCATGCAGGTCTGTGCACCTGTGTCCTGCAATGCCTCAGAGGTCAGAAGAGGGTGTCGGATTCCTGTGGAACTGGAGTTAAAGACAGCTGTCAGCTGCCATGTGGGTGCTGGGGATCAAACCCAGGACCTCTGCCACCTCTCCAGCCCCTTGAGTGTCATTCCTCAGTCGTCCATCTAGCTTTCTGAGACATCGTCTTTCACTGGCCTGGGACTTGACAAGGAGGCTAGTGAGCCCTAGGGCCAACATATTGCATTTTTTAAGTGCCAGGCAACAATTAAAATGTGCTGGGTTAGGGGTATTGCTAAGATGATTTTCCATGCATACCAACACCTTGACTTATGAGTTTAGAATTATACAATAGAACACCCCATTTAGTAAACTCCCTCCTGACATTTGAGAACACAAAAGATTAAAAAACTACCCAAATAATTAGAGACAACTAACAAGCTAGTGAGTTACAAAGGAAGGGATTTAGAATGGTGTCTGATTTTTTAAACTAATATAATACTTTGGGATCTTGTATATTTCAGACATTATTTTTCAGTTCACTTTAGACATATTCTCCTTTCTCTCCCCCACCCCCACCTCAGTTCCTGCATTCTGCCATATATTTCCTGTATCTTTCTCAGTTTTTTTAAAGTTTTCCTCTTCAAAGGTTTATTGTTTTGGGCAGAATTTAACTATATCAGTCTGTTCTTTGGCCCACTCCTTATGTTGTTGTGGTTCCCCCCAATTGTATTGTTCCAAAATATGCCTATATAAATGTCATATAATGATTTTTTATTCATCAGAACTGACTTTGATAGTGGGGAAATTGTTTTTATAGGTTGAAAAGAAAAATGTTATTCTCAGCAAAAATTCAAGGTCAAAAATTCAAGAGCAGCCTGGACATATACTTGGATGTGCACAGACTCAAAGTGTTACATGTACCTCCCAATGTGAGAGTTTACAACACACTTCACCTTTTTATTTTTATTTTTTTTAATTAATTAATTAATTTTTTTTTTGGTCTTTTCGTGACAGGGTCTCCCTGTAGCCCCAGCTGTCCTGGAATTCACTCTGTAGAACGGGCTGGCCTTGAACTCACAAATATCCACCTGCCTCTGCCTCCCAAGTTCTAGGATTAAAGGCGTGAGCCACCACGCCTGGCTAACACTTCACCTTTTTAAAGATGGCAGTACAGGAAAGAACATGTGGGGCACCAAAATATGATGTAAAACAGATAAAAGTTTAAAACACTCAGCTATTAAATATGCAGTTGGCTTAGTCATACTATTTATTATTAAAAGGAAGTTTACAGAAAAAATTAAAAAAGAATAAATGTTAAAAAATTATGGGAAAATTATGATAAATACAGGCACACGTGGAGCATTGCAAACTCATATCTTTAAAACTAGAGAAAGAATTTTTGGTTTGATTGGTTATGATCTGATATTTAAAGGGTTATATAAATCTATACAGATGCTGACTAGGGAAGCTGAAAATAAAATTTTGCAATATTTGTTATGTGTGAAGAATAAAATAAGCTCAAAAACTAATTGAGTGTTATCATTGTATTTTATTTGGTGCTGACAATATTGTAATGTGTAAAAAGTCAATAAGATGCTGGAGAGTTGGCTCAATAGTTAAGAGAGTTTGCTATCTTTCACAGGAGCCAGGTCTGTTTGCTAGCACCCACAGGGTGGCTCACAACTACCTGTAATTCAAGTTCCAATGGATCAGAGAACCTTGTCTAGCCTCTGTGGCCATCTGCATACATGTGATACACATATATACACATACAATAAAATAAAATAGATCTAAAACACAATCAAGGACAGATATGCACCTTTCATATGTTGTTATAGTTATGCTTTCCAGGATCATTAAAACTAAGTAGAAAGCAAGAAAAACAAAAAAAATATTCAAATAAATAAAAGCCAATATATTTACATGAGAGTTAGTAGCCAGAAAAGTCATTCCACTAGGATCTATTCTGTTACACTGCTTCATCTATACATTATATTTATTTGGAAGAAAAATACACATGTTATGGAGGGATTTGAGGAGAGTAACATAATTACCTTACTTTAAGCTAGTGGCATCTGTGAGTGTTCCACTGTGAATTCTGATTGATGAATGACAGATGAGTAGTCAGTGCATGGTCCATAGAATACACAGATTATGGAATGTCACAATTTAAAAATGCCATAAAGGATAGCTTTGAGCTAATAGTACATTGTTGACTTAAAATTTAAAGGCAAAACATCTTCACAGTGTGTTTAAACATTTGTAACCTCTAAATAGGAAATGAAACAGCTGGAACAATCAGCACTTGCACTGTAACAGTCCTGAAACTCAGTGGAACTTCATTAATATGGAATTTACAATACTGAGTCTGATTTATGTACTCGTGGATTACTAATATCTAAATATTTAGGTTTTGTGTACATACATTATTTGGGTATAAATTGTTTATAAAGTATTTGAAAAATGTTACTTTCAAAGTTGAATTATGATAATTCCAAGAGGTGTTGGAGACAATAATTCATTTAAGATGTTATTTTGACCATTCTGAGGAGAAGTGAGGCTAACTTGAACCCAAGAGCAGCTATGAATTTGATGATAGTAACACAAGGAGCAATCTCCAGGCTGTAACACTGCAAGAGTAGAACACACTGGTTGTGACGACAAAGGCAACTGGGAGAGGAGAGAGTTTTATTTTAGGGAAAAAAAAAAACGATTTTTGGACACGTTACATATGAGGACCTGTGCTAGTCTATAGGAGGTGCTTTAAATAGTTGGCAGAGAGTGAGCAGTTAATAAATAAAGCAATTTAATTTCCCCAAATACTGGAGGGTGCCCAACATGAAGGTACAAGCAATTGATTCATGGAATCTTGTCTCTTTGTTATGTTGTCTCATGGCAGAAGAAAAGAACTCGGGCTTCTTTAATATCTTATAAGAACATTAATCCCATTCAAGAAGAAAAATCCTTCAAGAACCAACAATCTTCGGTTTAGTGCTATTTTCAGGAAATTATCTGGAAGGTAGGAACTGGTGTGCTAGATTTTTGAATGAAATTATTTCAATATTGAAATTTTTATTAGATATAAAAAGATATGAGTCTAAATGAAAGCAATAAGTGTATTCTAAGCAGATCCTTCCATGTTTGATGCAAGGACCCAAAGAACCAGTATTTGTTATACAGATCTCTAACTTTCACAGATGTGGTCTCTGACAATGCTTCTCATTTTGCATCAGTATTCTTCATGAATTAAATCCCACATAAGAATGTCCAACATGCTCCTTATTTTAAGCAAATCATTCCTCTAATTTATGTTTATCCATGTTATAATTATTGTATTATTAATTTAAATATATATCTTGGGGTTAGAAAGATGGCTGAGCAGTTAAGAGCACTGGATATTCTTGCAGGGGACCTGCATTCAATCTGCAGCACCCACTTGGTGCCTAACAAATACCGGCAAATTCCAGTTCTGGAAGATCTTTTGCCCTCTTCTGGCCTCCACAGTCATTGCAAGACACAGGTGCACTTACATACATGCAGGCAAAACACATAAAAAAATACATAAATTATATATATATGTATAGGGATGGCCTAGCGGTTGGGAGCGCCAACCGCTCTTGCAGAGGACCCGGGTTCGATCCCCAGCACCCACATGGCGGCTGAGAACCGTCTGTGACTCCGGTTCCAGGAGAACTCCAGTTCCGGGGGAATTGAGACCCTCTTCTGACCTCCGCGGCATTGCACGACACGGGTGCGCAGACCTGCATGCAGACAATACATTCATACACATAAAAATAAAAAAATAAAATAAAATAAAATAATAAAAAAAATACATAAATTATATATATATGAAAGTTAGTTTAATTTGGACGGAATGAACTCTAAGATACTAGAGAATTTTTGTGCATTTCAAATATAAATACACAAATTTCTGGATAAGGAATTGGAATTTTGGCCTGAGCAAATTTTTCCTGGTCAGGTTGATGAAATATCATTACTTTTTATCTTTATTCTTGAAACACAGCTAACACTTGCCTTGCTTTTTTTCTACTTATCTCTGGTATAGACTGGAACTAAGCATTTAGGAAACAGCCTGAACAAAAATTCCTCCATCAAATCATACCTCTAGCATTTACCTACGGAAAATTCCCAAATTAACGACTTGTGCCAAATAGGAAAACCGCACCAGGCTTTCCAAATTTAAACAGGATGATTCTTCCAGTAAGTGTCCTTGAAAACAAGCTTTATGAGTTTTGCATGTTTTGATTTACAGAACTCAAAATGAAATCTGACTCCCTGTGCATTTCCTTAAGTACCAGGAATAGAATAATCTAGGCTTTTCCTAGAATTCAACATAATCTGTTTCCAGCTCTGTTCTGTGAATCTAAAAAGTATTTCAAATGATTAAAATGTAATCTTGTATCTTTAATTCAGCCACATAGCACAGGATCAGAGAACAGCTGAGTTAAATCATGTGTTATCTTCTAGATAAATGGCCCTCTTTAAAAACTAGGGAGGAGTTTTATGTTTATAGACGTGAAGATTCGAAATGGACAATATCCAGCTTCTATTTTCAAGCCTATGTGTTTGGCAAAATTCTTTTTTACTTAATTTTTATTGCCTTATAAAGGCTGACACATATTAAAATAGTTTAAAGGTTTGATTGTGATAGTGGCCTATACTTTAGTGATTCGGGTGAGTAATTTCACCCATGTGATGAATACACATTATTGGGGGGAAAGGACTAAGAAAAATTAAATATTTTATTTATCACTCATATCAATGTTGAGAGAAATATATAGTATAAGAATGAATGGATTGAACAGACAAGGAAGTTAAGAGATGCAAACATTATCTGTCCTCATCCTCATTGTATTAGGGAAGATATCTTAATGAAGTTTTGAAAACCAGAAATGGAAAAGAGCCAAAAGATTATTTATTTAGTCTCAACTTAGCATTAGAAAACCCCAGAAACATCAGCAGTTTCAAAAAAGTATGAAAACTTTCAACTCTTGAGCTGGGGTTGATCTAATAAAGCACAATTGCCAGGATTTGTTTTGAACAAAAGTATTTTTTTAATTTTCCATAAAAGTACATACTACTAAAAGACATATAGAAAAGTAAAATTTCGACTTAATAGATATGAATCTTAAGAAAACATATTTATCAAGAGACATTTATCTTTTTTTAGTTTTTATTGAGCACATTTCATACAAGATTTCTTAATCAAATTTAGACTCATTCCCCCATCCACGCCCACCCCTCATGCCCCCCCCACCTAACGTCAGAGCTCATGGATTCTGTCATACACAAGTCCTGTCTTGCATCTTCTTTTTCTCAGTATTTTATTACCTTTTCGGTGCACAGGTTTACAGTTTTGGTCAGTTCTTTGAATAGGTTTTTCTCTCTCTTTTTTTTGTTCCCATTTGATTTTATATTATTCCAAAATATGCATATATACACTCCACACATAAATCTAAATTACAAAATCTGAAAATAAACTATAGGTTAATTCCAAAGCACATTTATAGAGATTCACAGTTTTAACAGTAAAATGTGCATGCAGGAAAAAGAGGTATCAGCTTTATCATTCTTCTCTTTATTAGAATATGGAGAATTTAATATCCTGGTATGATGCACAACACCATAGGATTCATAAGATAAATATAAATTAGATGGTTGTAGCATGTATCCAATAAAAAGAAGAAAATATTATTTTACAAATAATTTTAAACTGTTAAGTATAATCTTTTTTTTTTCACAAAAGAAAGTATCATGTTTTCCCCAAGGAAGTGCTTGAAGTTTCCTCCTTGGCAAACCAATACAACCATCAATCTTGCCCCGTGCTCTCAACACTGGGGTCCCTCCCCCACGTGGTCAACCAAATGAGTCCAGCAAGCACTGTGTCCTATCTGATCTTCCTGCCTGGCCTCCATGACTTAGTAGTAGTAAACAACGGCAGTCTACACTCAAAGAAGGCTGAATCCCAGTACCACTCAGTCTACAAGCTGGCTATACTTAGTAGTCTCCCATCTGACATTAAGGTTTTGACAGGATTCTCAGTTTTATATCGAAATACATTCTCAGACCTATTGATTTTTATTCTGGTTTATACTCTTCCTTTTGGATCTTTAAGGACCACACAGTTCAGACCAGATTAACCAAGGTTTCTTTTTTTCTTTATTTTATTTTTTAATATTTTTTAATTGTTTTTTATTTTGTATGTGTATGAATCGTACTGTCTGCAGTTAGGTTTCTGCACCCATGTCACACAATGCTGCGAGGTCAGAAAGAGGGTCTCGATCCCCCGGAACTGGAGTACTCCTGGAAATTGAGTTACAGATGGGTTCTTAGCGCCATGTGGGGCCGGGTATCAAACCCGGGTCCTCTACAAGAGCAGTCGGGCTCTAACCGCTAGGTCAGCTCTCCAGCCCCGGTTGTTTGTTCTTTTCTTTTTTTTTTTTTTTTTGTTTAAAAATATATGATTTTATAATTGTGATTGCTTTGTGATTTCAACATTTTTTTTCCAATTAGTTCAGGCTTATTCTCCTTTCCCTCCCCCCCCCACCCCATCCCAGATCAGCTTCGCGCCATAACTGTTCCTGCCTCTTTCTCTTCAGTTTTTTTTTTTTTTTTCATTTTAGCTATAAGTGATAATCCATATACAAGCATCCTTCAGGGGCAAAACCTATATGCAGGCGTTGGTGCCCAAACACCTACAGCCCCCCACTCCATGGGGGGTGACAGGTTGTTTGTTCACTTCAAGTTGATAAAATGAGTGTCCAGACTACATTGCTGTAGTTGCACCATTACCCCAATCGCAGCGCCCTTACATTCTACGACACTCCCCCTTTTCGCAGGTTGTCCCTGGCTTAGAAAAAGGGCAACAGGTGGATGAGAGGTAAAAACAGTCCACTCTCTCTGGAGCTGTTGACTTGACTCCTGTCAATTCTGGCTGTTTCCTTTCATGGCTGACAGGTCCTGTCCGGAATAACCTTCGATCCTACGAATGAGAACAGTCAATTAGATATATAGGTATTTAAGCACACCAATAGTTATGGTAGTTTACTTTAGGCATGGACAACATGTTTGGATATGTTTCATCCATGAATTACAATTTTCCCCCCTGTTAAATATGACAGGGTCTTACTGTGAGCTTATAAATCTCCTACTTAGAGGATGTAAGAACTTGTGGGATCGCCATGGGTTATTTTCTCAAGGGGAGAGCCAATAGCCATAGTTTGGGGAGATGAGGCATTTGGTCCTCACGGTTCACTCGGATTTTTCGCTTTTTTTGGGGGGGGTGGGAGACCCTGGTCCTTTTTGGTTTTTTCAATCACCAGTTCTATCAACTTCTGAGGACACAGGTCTTGCTAGATCAGGCTCTCTCTTTTTTTTATTAATTATTATTTATTCCTACCATACCAGCTTTTTATCAAAGCTAGATCCATGTCCCCCCATCCCCCCACCCTCCACAACTGCATGCATTTGCCAAACATGCTTTTTCATTACTTTCTCAGTCTTTCTTAATATTGCTCCAAGGGGAAGTTGACGTTTTTCAACAGACAGTTTTTTCAGTTTCTTGATGCAGTCCTTTTCTGTTGTTGTTCCAATGATGCAAACTCCCAATACTTGGACAAAAAGCTCAGGGGTCCTGACAGCAGAAATATTACAATGTGTAGATTGGCACTAGATCCACCAGATGAGGATACCATTCTTCATTTGGTTTTTCTGGGACTTGTTTACTTCATCCGCATGATGGTCCTCTAGCTCAGCCATTTTCCTGCAACAGTCATGATGTCGTCCTTTCTTTACTGCTGCATAGAACTCCATTGTGTAGATGTACCACATTTATCTCTATCCACTCATCAGTTGAGGGGCATTTGGGTTGGTTCCCAGCTCTTTGCTATGGTAGACGAGAGCTGAAGTAAACCATGGCGTGCTATGTATTCTGCGGTGGGGTTAGTCTTGGGGGTACATGCCTAGGAGTGATGGCTGGGTCAGGTGGCAAGTTCATTCCAAGCCCTTCAAGGGTTCTCTGCAACTGCTTTCCATAGTG